>OZ005656.1:131927721-132167721 GCA_963930645.1 Salticus scenicus | reverse complement strand
TTAGTTTAATTTAGCGATTCGATTTATCATTAAACACACATGCATTTATTTTTATAGAAATAAAGAATGATTTACAACTAAAAGATAAACAAAAATTATATGTTTTGTAAATTAATTATGATCTTACATATTATAAATTTTTGTGAAAATGAAAATTCAAAATAATTATGAACAATGAAAATACAATTTTTATGCATTCTTTCACTTATATTATTTTTTAATTATAATCATTTAAAAAAAGCGCCCCCCCCAGAATGTATATATATATATATATATATATATATATATATATATATATATATATATATGACATGCAATTTTGTTTATTAAATATTATTATTACTTTCCTTTGAAAAAAGATAATAACAGTTGTACATTATCATGTTCTATTTTTAAGGGTGTGAATGGGAGAAAACGGTGTCTTCACTCATTACTCAAAAAGCAATTACTGAATGTTTTCCTGACATTAAAAAGTATCTGTATAATTAGGGCGAGTTCTGAAATAAAATACCTGCATAATTTGATTGGAGAAAACATGAAATGGATTATATTTTGATTGCATTTTATACTTAAAATTGCTTTCATTTCAATAATAAGATTATAAGTGAGTTATTTGATAGTCTGAAAATAATTGTAAAAGAAACAAAAATAATGTTTTAATAATTATTACAGAAAATAAATGAGGAATTAATTCTATTAATATGCTTAACTACAATATATAAAACTGCAGTAACAACAACATCAACGACAATAATAATAATGATAATAATGATAAAACTTAAGTCGATTAGAACATTTAAGTATTTTTAACAAATTGAAGCCATTTGATGCACATTTAAAATTTAATCAAATTAGAAAAGACAGTTTTTAAAGTAACAAATCTGGTGTGGCTCTCCCACGTTTTCCTCTTATCCAGTATTTCAATAATATAAAGGTAGAATACAGATTAAAAATAAGATAACAAGCACTGCATATAAAACTATGTAAAAATAATTCAAATTAGGTTTAGGTTTTAATTTACAAATAATTTTCCGTAAAGAGACTACTGCCCCGTCAAACACGTATGAATTTAGTACCTACATTTATATAGACTATAGGGTTGATTTAAAAATCAAAATTATTGTAACTTTAAAAATAATTTTGAATTTAAGTATGTTCGAACAACTTTCACTCATATAACTGTTTAAAACTTATCAATCTGAAATCACTTATCAAATTTTACAAGTAGCAATCTGGTATGAATTTCTGAATACAACATTTTGAATTTCCTGTAATTATTTGATTTTAAGTTAGCCTGTTAACAGAATACACAAAGATGAATCGCAAACAAGTTGAAATTAGTATTCCATGGAATCTCAGAAAGCGCAAACATACAAAAATCAATTGAGCTGGTGAATCAACGAATGCTTTGCCAGCTTCGCTGGTCACTATATTTAAAGGGGACTAATGTGCAAGTTGTACCTGACGGGACTAAAGTGAAAGTTGTACCTCAAGGGACTAATGTGAAAGTTGTACCTCACGGGACTAATGTGCAAGTTGCACCGAATGAACAAACTATTTCTTTCAACGAAAATGCCTACTAACCCTGGGCGATAGGTCTAATATATCGTATCATATTATATATCGCATTTATCGTAATTAAACTCAATACTTATTTCGCTTCCTTCTTCGACTCGTTTTAATACGCATTTTTATATGTATGAGTAGCCCCCGAAAAACAAAAACATTAAACCATTAAATACATTTTTTTACTTATTTTTATTTCATATTATTTCACGCGCACTTTTTACTTCCAAATTCTAAATTATTAAAAAAAAACTTTTTCGATATCGCTTGTAACGATACTGATTATTATTAAGTTTCTTTTCTTTTTCTTTCAATAATAATAATAATAAAAAAAAATATTTTGATGAAATTCTGGCAAAAGCAGAATTTAGTTTAGGAGGGAGGATTATTAGTTTTTTTTTTTTTTTTCCTTTTTTCAAATTATAACATCGCTTTCAAATTATTCAATTATATTTTCGATAAATTTTAGATTTCGACAAATGTCCAACTATCGAAATAGACAACGCAAAAATCCCAGATTAAGAATAATAGGACCTCAGTCCTAAAAATTAATAATTTTATTAATGACAATTACTAGTATTATTAATAATAATATACTAATATTATTAATGATAGGAAAAATCTGCAAACAATATGTTTATAAGGTATAGTTTCAATATTTAAAAATGTAGCTTGAAGATTAATTTAAAAATTAATTCGCAACCATTTAAGCTATTAACAGCTTGCAATAATTTCAGTCTGTGACATTACGAATCATTAACTTGATCTCAACGAAAATATTTGTGTAGCTGCTATTTTCCTGCTGCTATTTATTCTAGAGATATGCTGATAATAGACTTACCCAAATAACATCAGCTAAGAAACTTATTTTCTCTTTCGGGAAACGAAAAAAACGTGAAAATATAACGAAAACTAAATTTCGAAAATTTTATCTCAAAACAATATTTTTTCTCTCATGTATCGTTGTTTTCATGAGAAACAGACGTGATTCAAAATTACTGTATCTTCCGGCCTATAATCCGCAGGTGTCACGCCAGACAATTTAATTTGTAAACAAGGCTGTATATGCGCGTTAGCTGTTTTTCAGTATATCTGTTTAATGGTTCATAAAATTAACACTATGCACAGTATTAATATGATAATTTAATACTACTACACATGTTTAGTAATCTTATTTTCTTGAAAAAAGCAACATGTATTTAAAAATTCAGCTACACCAACCTTTTAGTTTGACTATGAATGCCGAAAAAGACTTGCTTAACGCTTATATAGGTTTATAACTATATATATATATATATATATATATATATATAACTGGGTGTATACCAACCTGGGTGTGTACCAATTGGTATATATATATGTATATTTATTTATAAATAAGTAAATATATATATATCAATCATCAGCATCATCAATTTCCGCCTCTATCAATTCACTGCAGGATGAAAACCTCCCCTAGGTTTGCAAACTGTAGTGTTTCCTTCAATTACTCTCCTTTCTGCTCTTCCAAACTTCACAATTTCATCTCTCCAACGACAAAGTGATCTCTTTCTCGGTCTTTTCTTACTTCTGGATATCAAAAATAAGACTTTGGTGATCTATCTGCCATAATTTCTTCTCGGAAGTAGCCCATTTATATATACATATCTATATACATCTCTCTCTCTTTCTCTCTCTCTCTATATATATATATATATATATATATATATATATATATATATATATATATATATATATATATATATATATATATATATATATATATATATATATATATATATATATATATACCTATCTTTCTCTCTCTCTCCTTTATATATATATATATATATATATATATCATTATACAAAAAAAGTCCAGTATATATGAATATATTGTAATAAAATATTACAAGCATTCACTGGTTATTACTGAAAGAAATCTGATGCAAAACCAAATTAATTTTCCCAAATGAATTATCACCCTATTGAATATCTATCTTTTGTTCTCTAATATACTTATATTATTCTTAACTCTCTTGAAATCACAATACGTTAAATTATTAAATGACGCATAATACGTGCTGCGATAATATATAACGACTAGATACAGATACACAAGTTTTACATTGATTGACCAATTCAATATTTAGTTTTTGACAGCATGGTAATTTTTAAGTGTTATTTTTACTTCAGAGAAAAATTATCATTAGAGATTTAATATATATATATATATATATATATATATATGATATAAGTTAAATAATGTATAATATAAATTCGATTTAGTATACTGTATGAATAAATACATTTTTTTATATCTTATACATACATATTGTTTGTTTTCGTTAGCTGTGACCCTGCTCACCTATGCGCATGCGTGAGGTCTGCATTGATTTTGTTGAAATAGGGTAGAAGCGTAGAAGATGAGAGAATGTTTACATTTTACGAGTGAGAGATAATTTGCGGTTTCTTTTTTCTTTTTTTTTCTTTTCAGGACATTATTGAATTTTGAGGCGATACTTCTTCGTTATATTCGTATAAAGGCAAAATGCTGATTTTTCCCCCTTGTAATTTTTAAATAAGTGTAGAAGATCAGTTTTATTCTTCGATGCAAAATAAAATCCGTAAACTTAAAAGTAAATGCCTGTTTTCTTTCTTCTTCTTTTTTTTTCAGTTAAAATTATTTTTATTTGCTTACTTGATCTCTAAATTCGTACTATATCTGTCATACCTGAACACTTGTTTCATGCACTGATTATAGTAGTAAATTAATTAAAAATGACTTAAATTAGGTAAAATTTACATAATTCATTAATAAAAGAAGAGAAAAAGAACAACGTTTACAGTAGACTTTACCTGTAGTAAAAGTAATATATTTTTTTCTTTTAAATTATACTGCTAAAATAAAAATACCATATTTTTGGATCTCTATTTTACAGAAATTTACAGAAAATCGTATTTAAATCAAATCATTAGATTTTTTTATCATGATTATTTTACACCTTTTATTTTTCGCGCATATTGTCATATAAATTACATTAAATAAAATATTGTTAATTAAAATTTACCTTTAAATATCATCGTCTTCATCCGCATCGTCTTCTTCTGCTAGAACGAAAAGCGCATTTGGCTAAGTGCCCATCTCATTCAACGCATCACCCCTTTTCCGAGTAGGATCGTTCCGCGAGAGGTAGACATGGTTTACGAAAACGGACAGTATGTATATATATATATTTATATATATGATATAAGTTAAATAATGTATAATATAAATTCGATTTAGTATATTGTATGAATAAATACATTTTTTTATATCTTATACATACATATATATATACCTTTATTAATGTTAGTTTATTTTATCCTTGTATTGAATAATACTATGTCATAAAAAAAAAAAAAATATGGTGTTTGATAATCTAGGTTTGAAAAGAAAATTAAATTAAGCATAAAGATTTATGAACCGACTTGTATTTATCACGCTATTAATATATATACATATATATTCATGAACAGAGGTGTTATTCGAATTCGAATTTTGTATTGCAAAGATTGTTACAAAATAATATTTTAACAATCATTTACTTTTGCTTTCACTTAGCGATATATACTTTACAAAACGTATCGTATTTTGAATCAAAACTGAGTTTTGAAAAATTAAGTTTTGAGTAAAATTGTGTTTTCGAAATTGTGTTTTTGTAATATTTATACATTTTAAAGGCGCCTGAATTCGAAAAAAATATTTTTAGGGGGTGTCCAGTGTGTGTCTGTATGTATATTATCAGCATATTTTAAGAAAACATAAAAGCGGGAATTTCAAATGTATGTGAGTATGTGTGTGTACACGTGAGTAGGTGTGTGAGTTAACACGACAGCTTTGTTCGAAATAGTTGAACTTGGCTATGTATGTTTTAGGTCACAGTAGCACCAACTGTATACATTTTTGTGAATCCAGCTCTCACAAGTTTTTGTACAGAGAAACAATAAAAAATTCTTTATCATTAGGAGCTATCATTCAATATTCGTTTAAGGGACTTCCCAAAAGAACTAGAATAAAATGAAACAATACTTAGAAACCGATGGAAATGCAATTCCCGCTGTACTATGTGTTAATTATATAGTATTATATTGAAGTACACAACGTCGTATATATATAGCTTATAGGAAACAAACAGTGCTACAAATAACTAAACGAAAAAATTGTTTAACATGGAATGTGATTGGCGGAAGTGCTTTTTTACCATGTCTGGCAAAACTGCCTCGGAATATAAATTATATTTCAACATGACAAATAAAGCATTCTTAATTAAAATTTTTAGTGCCTATTTTTGCATAATTAAATATTTTGAGTTTCCCTGAACATTTAAGTGATTTTTTTTTTTTTTTTTTTTTTTTTTATGTTAAACTTTGTGTATGTTGGGTATGTGCCCTTAACTTGAAAACATATTATTGCAAACAATTCAAAAAAAGTATTTTATAGTATATGCGAGGTTTGGTTACTTGTAAAGTTCGACCAATATTAATAAATTTTAAGGAGAGGGGCGGATGAAATTGGAATTAAATTTAAATTTAATAACACTCTAAAATTCTATATAAATGTAAGTGATGTATTCAATTGGGGAGTTATACACAGAATTATATGTCCATTACTGCTGTTAATATACTTAGTTTGAATTATTTTTAACATATGCTTATATGCAATACATGCTATCTAACACCTTATTCTGCAATTTGTCTTTATAATATTGAAAACTAAGATTTGAAAAACTCGTGTGACAGACAGACCAAAATATTTTACATTAGGTTCATTTTCTCAATTTATACATATTTATTGAAAACAGGATTATCATTAAATACAAAATATTGTTTTTAAAGCTTTTTTACCAAAGGAAATTTAATAAATCTATGAAAGAAAATTACAATAAAATTTTTTAGTAAGAATTTTTTTTTTTTTTTTTTTTTTTAGCTTTTCTACCGCAAGAAATTTAATAAATCTATGAAAGTAAATTAGAGTAAATTTTTATAGAAGGATTTCAATTAACTTTAAATGGCTTGTCAGTAGAGAAAATAAATCTTTCTTTAACATGTCTTTCAACTTTATATAAGATAAATAGCCATTACTTAACTTGAAACGCGACAAACTCGCCCTTAATCTTTAAAAATTTTAAGAATGTATTTCTTTTTTTTTTTTTTTTTTTTTTTTTTTTTGAGAAATTAAAGTTTATCTATTAATATCTAAAATAAACGTATTTTAGATATTAACATTTCTTTTCGTTTTAAATCGTTAATTGTAAATAATTGGAACACATTAAATAGTATTTTTTTTACAAATATGTGTTATGAGATTATTAGCATTGTTACTTTTTTTTACGATGGTAATTTAAAAATCTGTGTGCTTAAATTCCTTTAAAATGGATCCTTAAACGAAGGTTTCTTTTCTTTATATATATATATATATATATATATTAATTTATAAAATAAACAGATAAATAGTAAAAAAAAAAAAAAAAAAAAAAACTTAATAAATTTAAAATCTGTTTGCTTTAGAGAACAATCTATGTTTTAAAATTAAAATACTAATTCTATAAGATGTCTCCAAACATTTTAACCTTTGGATATAGAATTTTATTTTATAATTTACTACTATAGATTTTCACGTACGATTATTTCTGAAAAGAAATATTTTGTTTATCTAATTATCTAAATTTTTTTATACTTAAAATTTAAATTTTGTGCTTAAATTTTTGACATTTCTGAATTTTTATTTGAATACTTATTTTAACGCTTTCCAACAAGGTTGAAATTTGTTAATGACTTTTGTTTGTCTGTATGTCTGTCTGCCCGTTCTCTAACTCCCGTAATTATACATGGAATGTTTTCAAGCGAACATAGTTTTTTAAGTTCACTATTGGATGTTCTTTATTGAAAGCGGAGGGAATAGAGACATTATTTCTAAATAACATTTTAGTACTTGTACTTAATGCAAATTTTAATGAAATTGTAATATGTATTAATGTTTACTATCGGATGTTGCTTTTAGAAAATGGAGTAAATACCATAAATGACTTGTGTACAGGCATACACGAAAGTAATCCAAAGCATTGTGTTCTCTGAGAAGTATTTCACCAAATTTTATTAACTTTACTTTGCACAAAGCTTATTGAAGTTAAAATATGCTATGCATATGCACAAAATAATATTTTCTTTAGAATACAGCTTGATTAGCAATAAGATTTACAGGGTCACACAAATATTGAGTTATATTAAAGGCCATTATTGGAAATTTGCTGTCATTGAATTTTCGCTTAAATAAAGCTTTTTAACAATATCTAACGATGTTTATCTAACGATGTGTAATAATGGTTTGAATAAGTATATCTGTCTGTCTGATTGTCCATCTGTTTCATCACTGTCCATCTCACCGTCTGTCCACTCCTTTCGTCGTAAATATTTTCAGAATTTGTTAATAATGATATAAGTTATTCAAGTTCACTATGAATGTTTTGTATTTAAAATGTTATTAATAGATCCTGTACAAATGGTTTGTGTACAGAGACACCCAAAGAATGCCAGTGCATTCCGTTTTAGGACATACATTTTATAAATCACATTTAAATAACAATCTGCTGCAAAAATTATAAAGAAAGTTAAATGTGTTATTAATATGCTTATATAACGTTTTGTATAGATTATGGTTAAGCTTTACATATGATTAACTTTCAGATTTACAGGACTACACTAAAATATTCAAATACATTAACGGCTGCAATAAGTATTAAATTGCTGCGATTTCTTTAGAGTTAAGAATTTTTAACACATTCCAAACATGTTTAAGATTGATTATGAAATTATAATTTTGTATGTCTTTAAGTCCTTTTGCCTTTCCATTGTGTGATAACGCAGGCAAAGAACATTGAATGTTATGCCATATAACAAGTAACTACCGTTGGAGAGTGTTAATAATCAAAACGTACTGCATGAATTTTCTTTCTTGTACTTTTTTTTTCATCATCCTTCTTAAAAATCATTTATATTTAACATTTTTGTTTTCTTTAATGTGATAAGTTACAATGAATTATCGTTTGCCAAATTCAGAAGAACTTTTATAAAATAGCGAATTATAATAATTATTCGTTAGCATCGTTATATATATATATATATATATTACTTGCTTAGGTTTTGATACTATTCGTACCGATATATGATGCTTTATTTTTAATTTTCAAATATGAGTTCACAGTTTTATTGCAATATTACTTACAATATTAAATAATTATGAGACTAAATGAGAGAATGAATTTCTAAAATATTTTCCATATGTGTACGATAGATGTTGGCCCTAAGGTATATACGAATAATTTAATATCTAATTAACGAATTCAATCTACAATTCTAAAATATTTAATATTTTCCAATCATAAAATCTTAATAAACTGTGACAGAAAAAAAATAAGAAAATAAAACGTTATTTAAAGATATTTAAAACTTAATTTTTACTTCAGAGTATACATAAGTAAGAAAACCATTGCAATTATTGAAAATATTGACTGTGTTATTTCAGTATATCTATACGTTTTGAGGACAAACAAGTTAATTTTTGCTGTTTTAGAAAGAGGTTTGTCTGTGTGCATACGTAAATATGTGTGGGAGTAAACAGGGCATATCTCTATGTGTTTTTTCAAATGGCATAAACGTTGGTATGCAAGATTAGGCTATCGTAGCACGAACTGTACATGTTACCGCTAAAGTTCAGAAATCAGTTAATCTGCAGATTAGCTAAGTAATCTGCACATTAACTAGGGTGATCCATTAAAGTGAGGAAAATTGTTTCATTTCTCAAATTACCTAGGTAATCTACGAATTACCTAGCTAATCTGCACATTACCTACTAGGCACTCGTTAAAGTGAAAATAAGATCTCTGGTGTTGTAATTTTACAGCAAGCTTTTTTTTTTTTTTTTTTTCATTCGGAAAAATGAAAATATTAGTTTTCTTTTCTTTCTTTCTTTACTTATTTTAATCTGTATGTGTTTAAATTTTTATGTGTTTGAAAGTTATATTTATTTTATTTTTCTTATTTATTTCATCTTTTTTATTCTGTCAATATAAGATTGAAGATGTTATGGATTTTTAATATGGAATATAATAACTTTAATAACTCTCAATAAATTCTATTTTATAAACGAATGTTGGAATTGTAACGTTTTCTTTTCAAAATAAAAATATTTAACAAAAAAATTTATTAAAAAAAAAAAAAAAAAAAAAAAAAAAGGTTTTATTAACAACTTATATTGTCATTACTATTTTTAAAAAAAGCTATGCACCAATTTTCAATTCGCAAAAGAAAAATTTAATTAGAAAAATTAGAAGCATTATTTAAGAAGTACTTCAAATAATTAAAGCTGCTTTAATAATTTTTAGATCACATAAAAATTAAAAAGACAGTTTTTCAATGCTGTATTAAACTACAGCATACATATATATGTACAGGTTTAGAAAATATATTAATTTTACAAAAAAAAAAAAAAAAAAAAAAAACTTTATTAACACATTTTATGTGCTAAACGAAATTATCTCAAAAAATGAACAAAACTTAAAAAAAGAATATATAAATATAAATATAATCATGATATATAAAATATATAAAGAAAACATAAAATTGAAAGAAACAAACAAGAAAAATAAAAAAAAGTAACGGAATGCTAAAAAATGCTTAAAATTTCGTATTAAGTATTTATTAAATAATGCCATAATATTGTATGCCATATTTTTCAAAGTTAAAAATTAATACATTTTTTTTTCCCAGTAAGTAATAGTACTTTAAATCATTTTTAAAATAAATTAGTTTTTTAAAAAGTTGTGGTTTAATAGTTTTATTTCGGGAGGAAATAATTATTGTGCTGTCAATTTAATATTTATAATTCAAAATGAAGTTTCAAAAGAGAGAAATTTTAATTAAGATTACATTTCATTAATAAAATGCAGACCCTTATCAAACTTATATTGGCAGAATTAAAAAAGAGAAGAGATAAAATAAAAATTAAAACAATTATAACTTACTTGTTAATTTAAATTTTGTGTCGGTCATAATAAGGAACCTAATCATGACTTCGATGCTCCACGTTTTGCGTTTACCATTTATCATTATCATAGCGGAGCGGAAGGGAGTGATAAAAGATTTAGTTTGTGTTTGAAGGTCATTCGCCATTCGCGTATCTGTATCAAATGACTGTTTGACGTCAGAGTGAAATTAAAAAATTATGGCTCCAAACAAACATTTGAACTTTAACTACACAAAAGCCGCTAATGTGCAGATTACCTAGTTAAAATGCAGAAAACTCTTGATTTCTCACTTTAACGGGATATTTTAGTTTATCTACAGATTAGCTAGTTAATCTGCACATTAACGGATTTCGAGCTTTAACGGTAACATATATATTCTAGTGAGTCTAGAACTCATAGTTATTTGTAAAAGAAAACAATTTAAAATTATTTATCATAAGGGTCTATGGGCTCAAGTTATTTAAAGTGCGGTAGCCTCTAAAATCGTTATTTTAATAAAATGGAAATTTACACACAAAACATGTTATAATAAGAAAGCAGAACAGAACTGGCATTATGAAGTACAAAAGTTTGAATAAACATTATAAATTGCAATAAACTCGCAACAATTATTTTGGGTCGAAAGAACATAAGACACTCCGTCAGGCGAAAAAAATAGGCACGAATGCTGCAATCAAAGCGCAAAAATATTTACACATACTATTATAATTTCTCTTTTCCTTATTTAACGATTTTTCTTACTTTAATTCATTTAATCAAACTTTAAATATTTAATATTTCGAAAGTCTAGTAAAATTACTTTAGATTTTTGTTATTACAAAACAATTGTGTTATTATGTATATATATGCTTTTATTAAGAATAATATTTGTCATTTTTGTCATTTTTTTTTTTTTTTTTTGCTTGAAATTATATGCACAGAAGATTATCAAAAGTTTTTGTTTCTTTTTCTTTAATGACTGAGAACAAAACAAACAAATATTAATTTAAAAGAACCTTTAGGATTTAACATTTTTCTTTCAAACTTTTTTTTTCTTTTACAACATTGCTTCACATCTGTCAAAATCGTAAAAAAAAAAATAAAAAAATATCAAAGTTATGTTACTCTAGAAAAAAAAAAAAAAAAAAAAACTGAGAAAATATCTGCATAAAACTAAATGTAATCGTCCTTGTAGTTCTCCATTGTGTGTGTTTTTTTTTTTTTTTTTTTTTTTTTTTAAAGGAAAATAGCAGTTATTCTGGAGGTTTTTTATATGTGTTTGTTCAAGTATTGGTCTTTACTAAAAAAAGTATTTAAAACAAAATAATAATAATATATATATATTTAAATGAAAGGAGAAAGAAATATATTTTAATTATTCCCAATTCTTGTAAAGAAAATGGTAAGAATTCTACAATTTTTGTTTATTTTTATACTGTTTCGGTTTCAGATATTTTCTTACACACACACACAAAAAAAAAAACGGAATGTGTGTGTGTGTGTGTATCCATTCTACATTTTATAAAAAGTCAGAAAAAATTGTATTATAAAAACAAATAAATAAATAAATACTGATTATTGGGCTCTACCCAAATATGCCGTATTTATATGATAAAATCACTAGTTACTATTTTAATAGTATTTTTCTTTCTATAAAAGAAAAAAAAAAAAAAAAAAAAAAAAAAAAGATTACACGGCAAATATTTGATAGTGTGTTTACACAGTAGCATATGTGATGCACTTTTCTTACAATATACAAACTTACATTATCGTATTTGACACACAGATGGCTAAAGGTTTCACAGATTATCTGCTTGAAGATGTGAGACATTGTGTTGCAATTTATTACAAAATTCTCGACGCTGCCTTTCAGAGCTTTTCGTGGTTTTCTTTGAATTTCACATAAATACGAGATGAAACCTTTAAAATACAAATAAATTCTTCAAAAAAAGAAAAAAATAATAATAATAATAATAAAATTCTCAGCAGTGCTGATATGTATTTTTCGAGAAAAAAATGCTTCATTAGTAATATACATTGACCGTTATATGATTTTTAAGAAAACTAGGCGCAAAATTTTGTTAAAATTTTAACTATAAAATTAAAAAAAACATATTAAACGAAACTACCCTTACCGATGTGGCTTTAGATGCAATATGTTAACATTTCAATTCAGTTTGTAAAATATGTATTTAAACATTGCTGTATGAAATAAGGCCTTTAGTTATACTAAATAATAATCTATAACGAATATTGATTTATATTTAAAATTTTATCTAAATATAATAAGATCAAAATTTATCAAGCGACTAACTCTCATTGTTATTATCCATATATATATATATATATATATATATATATATATGATAAAATTTAAATATAAGATGTAATAAAATTTGAATTTTTAAATATAGAACTAAAACGGAGTATTTATAAACCTATGCGCAAATTCAGCGAAAGGAAACATAAAACTATAATAAATAAGCAGAATAACCAAGGACAAATGGAAATTAATCCCGAAATACACGAGGGCAAGTTTCATGGGAACACCCCCATGTAAAGAATGAAATATGATAATTTTATGACAAAACGTTGACTATTTAGCCAAAAAAACACGTTTCTAACCCCCAAATTTTCACAGATGGAATCAAGACCATGCGGCAAACGAATTGAATTAATACAAAGCATAAAAAAAAATTAAATTTTTAAATAAAGTACAAAAGTAAATACATCAAAGTGATTTATTTTGAAGTCTTGCTTCCATCTGTGAAAATTCGGGAGTGCTAGAAACGTGATTTTTGGACTAAATAGACAACGTTTCGTCAGAATCTTCTTATATTTCATTCAATACATGGGGAGCACCCCTGAAGAAGGACCTCATGTGCTTTGGGATTAATTTTCATTTATCCTTGGTTATTTGGCATATATATATATTAGGGTGCATCGAAAAACGCGTTTTTCTGCAATTCAATTCTAATAGCACGGAAAACTTGCGCATAGGCGTCATTATAAATGAAAAAATATTTATTTTATTTTTTTTTTTCAAAATTTGAAATTGCGCAGAAGGCCAAAAAGCCAAAGTTACCAAAAAAGACAAAATACCGGTAAATTTTAAAAAAATGCAAAAATTACAAAAAAATACATTTTTTGTTCTAATAGTGAAAAAAGTGTTTTTAAGAGTGTCCTTAATGCATACAAAATATAATTAGACCCATTCTTGTTTTACTGAATTCGCGCAAAAAGCCTAAAGTTGCGGGTTGTATCGTAAAAAAACGATATTTCATGATTTTCGAAGATATATAAACATGTGCCAAAACCTATAAAAGTTTTATTTTTAATTTGTAATTGTGTAAAAACCATTGAAAATAGTTTTCCCAATCCAGAAATAATACTTTCAGACCTGATATTCCTTAAATGTATTCGCGCAAAAGGTTTAAATTATAGTATAAGTTAAGTTATAGAGTCCCGTAAAAATGCCGTTTTCCATATCTGATGAGTGTTTATTTAACACATTAAGGTTTGTAATAAGACTCTAACAAGTGATTTGCAAAAAAATTTATTAGCCAAACATATCATATTGCAGCTCTGAGCTCATTTCAACATTTAATCTGTGCTGAAATGACCCAGGACTCACGGCGAGGACGTGGCTGCAAGGCGAGTCCCACCTCCACCCTACCCAACCAACCAGGATGAATTTTATTTACAATATTTACAGTAACTATTTACTTTGTACAATGCATATATGTTCTTTGTAGGCAAAAGGTTATTTACATAGAAGCCCCTTTGAATTTTGAATTTGAATTAAATGTGGGCATCAGCTGTCTTGATTTTAAAGTAGCTCTAATATAACCATCTCGATTTTCATGCCCGCACACTTTTTCTGCTGCTTCTGTAAACAGTTTTACACACCTCTCAACTGACTGGGTGTGACATGGGAATTTGAAGTAGTTAAACTCTGGTAGCGCTTTGTATTTCAATAAAGAAGCAATGTATCCAGTTGGCATCTTGGACAGTAGTGGCGGCGGTGTTAACTTGCAGATTGACCAATCAATTAGTTCGGTATACTCGTTTGCACTAAAATTTATGGAAGGTGTTTTGAAGTCTCTTACATAACGTTCAGCTGATGGCTGATTTCTGGATTTAAGGATCCTCCTGTAGCCAAGTTCTCTAATGTGTGGTTTCTCATCCATTATCATAGCCAACATCATATTTTCAGGGTGGCAGAAGAATACATTCCTTTGAATTATTGGATCAATGATTTGCTTGATATTGTCCGGTCGATGCCTGGTTCTTTTAACTACCTTCAAAATATGCTTCGGTCCATCTTTCACAGTGTAGTTTTTCTTTATATCAAACCGAACAGGTGCATATGACTACAGGAGGATCCTTAAATCCAGAAATGAGCCATCAGCTGAAGGTTATGTAAGAGACTCCAAAATACCTTCAATAAATTTTAGTGCAAACGACTATACCGAACTAATTGATTGGTCAATCTGCAAGTTAACACCGCCGCCACTACTGTCCAAGATGCCAACTGAATACATTGCTTCTTTATTGAAAGACAAAGCGCTACCTGAGTTTAACTACCTCAAATTCCCATGCCACACCCAGTCAGTTGAGATGTGTGTAAAACTGGTTACAGAAGCAGCAGAAAAAGTGTGCGGGCATGAAAACCGAGATGGTATATTTATTAGAGCTACTTTAAAATCAAGACAGCTGATGCCCACATTTAATTCAAAGTCACAATTCAAAGGGGCTACTGTGTAAATAACCTTCTGCCTACAACGAACATATATGCATTGCACAAAGTAAATAGTTACTGTAAATATTGCAAATAAAATTCATCCTGGTTGGTTAGTTGGGTAGGGTGGAGGTGGGACTCGCCTTGCAGCCACGTCCTCGCCGTGAGTCCTGGGTCATTTCAGCACAGATTAAATGTTGAAATGAGCTCAGAGCTGCAATATGATATGTTTGGCTAATAAATTTTTTGTAAATCACTTGTTTGTCTTATTACAAACCTTAATGTGTTAAATAAACACTCATCAGATATGGAAAACGACATTTTTACGGGACTCTATAACTTAACTTATACTATAATTTAGACCTTTTGCGCGAATACATATAAGGAATAACAGGTCTGAAAGTATTATTTTTGGATTGGGAAAACTATTTTGAATGGTTTTTACACTATTACAAATTAAAAATAAAACTTTTATGGGTTTTGGCACATGTTTAAAAATCGTCGAAAATCATGAAATATCGTTTTTTTACGATACAACCCGCAACTTTAGGCTTTTTGCGCGAATTCAGTAAAACAAGAATGGGTCTAATTATATTTTGTATGCATTAAGGACACACTTAAAAACACTTTTTTCACTATTAGAACAAAAAATGTATTTTTTTTTGTAATTTTTGCATTTTTTTTTAATTTACCGGTATTTTGGCTTTTTTGGTAACTTTAGGCCTTCTGCGCGATTTCAAATTTTGAAAAAAAAAAAAAAAAATATTTTTTTCATTTATAATGACGCCTATGTGCAAGTTTTCCGCGCTATTAGAATTGAATTGCAGAAAAAACGCGTTTTTCGATGCACCCTAATATATATATTTAAATTAATAAATATTGCCATCAATTAAAAATACATTTATCATAACGTATCAATTGTTATATAAAATGCAGTACTTTACAATCTGTAATGGAATAAAAGTATATATTATTGCTAAATATTATAATAAATTAAAATATTCTTCATATGTATATATATATATATATATATATATATATAAACATAGTTTAAAATTTAAAAATAAATAATAATAAATAATAATAATATTTTTAATTATACAGATGTTCAAGTTAAAACTCTAATTTATTTATTTATTTATATTTTATTTTTTATTTCTAATGGCATAAGAAAATGATAATCTCTTACAAAAGAATAGAAACATAAAATAGTTTGAAAAGAAATACAGCAAGAGAAAAAAGTCAATGTCTCATCAGATGACGTCTGACACTCCAATATCTCTTCACCTCGGAGTCCCCTTACAGAGTCGAGCATCCCAACAAATGGTTCCTGTCCATAACATATTTTTAAAATTTGTAAACTAGAAACTAATAAAGAAATATGTACACTTTTAGAGTTTAACAGGATTAAAAATGGAAAATATGATATTTTGACAGGTTATTCTTGAAAAATGCAATAAAGCTGTCATAAATATTTACTTATATATATATTTATACATATATATATATATATATATATATATATATATATATATATATATATATATATATATATGTATATGTATGTATATACACATATATATATGTATATATATATATATATATATATATATATATATATATATATATATATATATATATATATATAAAACATCTATTCATGTAAATATGTCAGAAGAGTTTATATACAAATCAGTCAATATACGCAAATATAATAAAAGATATATATATATATATATATATATATATATATATATATATATATGTTTTATCAAGCAGCTCAAAGTCTATAGTTTGAGTTTCATCAATGAAACATGGCAAGGTTAGTCAAATAAACAATAAGCATTATTATTATTATTATTATTATTATTATTATTTTGAAAGAAAAATAATTTTGACATTATTGAATTTCGAAGTAAGTTTTTTTGAGATGTTTAAAACACATAAAAACGTTGAGGAGAAAAAAAAAATGAAATGAAAATATTTTTATCTAAATAAGATTTATGCATAAAAGTAACCAGTATACATACATATATATATATATATATATATATAAACAAAAGTAAAAAAGTTGAAAAAGAAAAACTATTATTCTTAAAATGACGAAAAAAATGAATAAATGAATAAATAAATAAACAATTAAAAAAGGAAAATTGAACAATACAACTTCTTTTTTTCTTTTTAATTCATTCTAATGTCGCAATGCATGAAATTGATGTAACCAATATGCATATATATATATATGTGTGTGTGTGTGTGTGTGTGTGTGTGTGTGCGTGCGTGTGTGTGTGTGCATATTTATTTATCTTAAAAAGCCATTCTACACCTTATTTTTTTGTTTGTTTATTTTTATTGTACCATGCTAGATTTATATTTAATCCCTTGCTTTTATTATACTTTATCTTACTTAAATTTCTATTAACATTAGCTCGTGATCAAAATTATATTTAAATCTTCATGTGTAAAACTGCAGTTATGTATGGATAAGCGATAAGGTGTCAAAAATGACCCCATTGTATACTACATTGTGAATATCTTTGTTAGGAAATGTATAGTGATTCATTTTCTTTTACAATATTTTCGTTTTCTTAAAAAAGGTTAAATGTTACTTATCTGTTTATTTTTTATTTCTCAACAGAATTTTTATCAACCAGAAAATACGTATGCAAATTTAAGCATAAATTATCTTAATATTAGATAAATATGTTTTTCGTATATTTATCTATATTTTAAATAAAGAATGGTTTTAAAGAATAAAAAAGATTTATCTTTGTTAAATTTAGAATGCTTTATTTATTTATTTTATTTTATTTTGTTCAATGAAAACGATGAACACAGTTTATTAAAAAAATTAACATTAAATCATTGTTTAAGATTCCGGCATTTTTGTTCAAATGAAGTTATAGTTATTACAATATTGTTTAAAATTTAGACGCTATTAAGAAAGTACCCGAAAGAACCAAAAAGTAAACAAATTATGTAAATAAATAAATACAGATTATTTTTATTATTATTATTTACTAGCCACCTTCGGCGACCAGCTGGTTCGCGATCCCTAAAAAATCCGACTTTACGAAACTCCCGCTCGGTGGCGCCTGCGGCGCCTTTTTCCCGCTTCAGATCTAATAAAAGCTTATTGATATATCGTAAAAATAGCTTATTGAAATCGCAGTAAATTCCCTCTCGGTAGCGCCTTCAGCGCCCTCTTCCCTTTTCAATATCTGAAACAGCCTGTTCGCTCACCATGTTATGATCTTTCAAATTTCCGACTTTAGCTAAGACCCGCTGAGAGGCGCCTGCGGCGCATTATCCTCGTTTTAGAACTTACAACATCAGAATTAGAATATGAAATATTGAAATTTTAAAATATTACAGCGCCATCTGGCGGTATACATTTCTGTAATATACTGTTTAACTCCAAATCAACAAAGCTTTCAAATGATGTATTACTTATGAAATTATTTTAATTAGTAGCTGAGATACAAAAGAAAACCTAATCAGGACACCTTAAAACGTATAAATCAGGTGAAATCTCGAATTCCACTTTCGATCTGATAATATAAAAGTATTTCAAAATGCCTTTCGAATGAAGTATTAAAAATAATTTAATCATAATTAGAATTTGAAATACAAGTATTAGAATATTATAATAAAATTTTATTTGCAATTAAATGTAAATTTAAATGTATTTTTTTTTTCTTTTATTCTGCGAAATTTCTTTTAATATGCTGTCTAGGCCAAATATTAATTCAAATGTAACGTGAATGAAAATATGAAAAAGGTTGAAATTTGCAATTTTTATCCCCACTATGAAGCACGTGATATCTTAATTGGTTACATTCATTTCCTTTTTTATCGCAGACCGTTGTCTCCAAGTGTTTTGTTTCCGATCGAGACAGCTTAGAAAATCGACTGCTGATAGAAAGTTTCTTTTTCTCGGTCATTTTTCCATCGACATGGGTCGACATTTTAATTAATATCTACGCAACTAATTAAAATTTTTAAATTATGTTTTCACTATCAACTCGGGAAAGCTTCTGAGCACATGTATGTCAAATTTTATACTTCTGCGTTCAGTAGGGGCTGAACGTATAGATGCTCAGACAGACAGAGAGACAGACATCTTCTTTTGTTATTATAGATTTATTTATTTATTTTGGCAATTACTGCTTAGCATAAATTGTTTTTGCTGTTTCATTAAATTATAAGAATTTTTTCTGAACATTACTGCTACTACTTATACAGTGTAGAAGTATGAAAAACTGTACATTAGAGCAACTCAATATTCATAGAAACTTATACCATGCTATAAAATATACAGTCCAAATTTTAGCAAAACAAAAATGGCTAAATTTTCTGAAGTAATTAAATTTGGACATACGGTGTTGCTTTTTAGAATTCTATAACACTGTGTACTAAAAAGTGTAAATTAATAAACCCGAATTGATGACAATATTGGTTATCAAATAATTGAACTGAGATAACGCCAAGTGTTTTGAAAAAAAAAAAATTACTTTTCTAACAGTGTAGAATGAATTTTACACATACATACACACGCATATTGTACATTCAAATCGTATTAAAAATATAAAAAGTTATAAAAAAAAATCATTACAATAAAAATAAAATTAGTTATGAAAATAATTTGCTTGATTTAAAAAAAAAAAAAAAAGAACTTTATTTTTATATGTTATCATTTTTAACAGAATGTAAAATAAATATATTTCGGTTAACTGTAATAATTTTTATTCAACATTTGTTTAATATTAATTATCTTAAAATTTTCTAACTTGTAAATTGAATACAAAATGAACTAAAATTTACTGTAGTAAACAAAATAATAAAACAAAATCAACATATACACAAGTAAAAAAATAAAATGAAATAAAAAAATATAATATAATAATAATAATAATAATGACAAACCGTGTTGTATAAAATATGTTACTAAACAAAAGTCTGGGTAGAGTAGGGTTGAATTATCAGAGCAGACATTGATCATACATATATTGTGTTAATTTTACGTTATGATGTCATGTTTATGTTGTATATGTCAGGATTTTTGTTAATAAATGATGTCAGATGGATGTTTGAAAGTGCAGCATCTGACTAAGAAAATAATTCGACAAAGATTTATAAAAAAAAAAAAAAAAAAAAAATCAGTATTAAGCGTACTTTCTTTACACAGGAAATATTACTATCGCTCGAATAATATTGCTCCCGACTGTATGAAGGAGACGCCACGATTACACGAAATTATTTATCATTAAATTTGTTAATTGCGAACAGAATGGGAAATGAATTAATAAGCATACATGATTAACTAAATATTTAAGAGCATGACGATTATTTTTCATCATCATATAATTGTAATTTTTGGGTGTACTAAGAAAAACATTCTTAGATATGATGCCTTCCCCTGATTTACTGTAAATATATATATATATATATATATATATATATATATATATATATATATATATATATATACCGAGTAGCCGTTAAATTATGTCTAATCCTATTCTAGAGCAAAAAGCTCGCTCAGAGGAACATCTCGGTGTACTCACCGCTGATGTTGGAATACGTAAAGTGTCACTGAACTGCCTTTTCACACATAGGCTGTTTGCCGATATAACTGAAAAAACATGATTTATCTGATTTCCATAAAGATAAATTATTATAATTGCTGGGTTTCTGAAGAAACTTCTCCATGATGAAAGGATTGTTTGATCCGCAGGTGAGGGTTTTTGTTCGATAGTTACTAAAAACCTCAAAGAATCTAAATAATAATAAAAAAAAATAATAATCCATCAAGTCACATCAAACAAGACAAACAACGAATCTATTACAATATTAAGGGCTTATTGATCATTCTGGAAACAAAAGAAATGACCTTGTTTTAGGGAATTACTAAGCTCACCAGTTCTTTGGGATTATTGAAACTACCGATGACAATGAAATTCTCATATCCACCATGAACATAATTATTCAGTTTTGTATGACCAGAGTAAAAATGTGCAAAAACTGAGCACAATTCTTCATTTAAACGAGTGCATAACTCCTATGATCGTGGGTTATTTCAAACATTAAAATTATTCTACAGTCGGCAGCAAAATTATTGAAGCACTCCATATAATTCCTACTCAAAAAATGAGCACCTAATACTGTTTTGCTAAGTAAATATTTGTCTAGTCATGATCTTAGTCTTATTCTATTTACCAAAAAAAAGTAAGTTGATCATAAATATCAGCGATCAAACTAAAAAAAAAAAGTATGAGAAGTACGGATATATGTTTCAATAATTTTGCTCTCAACTGTATTTGGATAATTATAGGTAGCTACAATAACTAATAAAATTTATTTCACTTGATTAATTCCTTATTTGCTTATACATGTAAGCAGACATTTTTGTTGATTTCAAATCTTGGTTAATTTCAAATATTGAACTTATCCTATTTGACTAGTTATAGGTAGCTGCAAAAATATGCAGAATTTATTTTACTGGTCCAATTCATTATTTGTTTATACATTTAAGAAGATTTTTTATATACAATTTTTTTAAATATTTTTTTAAAACAATTTTGCTGTGTTCTGTGTACATATCTTATACATATCACATTATTCCAGATAATCCTTACAGCTTTCCCACATAACACCGAATCCTGGATTATTTGGCATAGTTGTAAGATTTTTGGAAAAGTTTTTTTGGGGTTACCTTGACACGCACACAATTGATGAGTAAATAAATGACGCGATGGCAAAAGTTGTTAAGCTTTCTTATGCATACTTCAGAATTTTTCTTAGTATTACCCAAAAAATAGAGAAATCAAAAACTAAAATCTATGTCAACTATACCCGTTCTCCACAATTTATTTATATATCTCCTTTGTTTATTATTTATATATATATTCTAGCCATGCTGCTTTTAAAAGTTATACAGAAATACATAAAAATAATATAATAAATAAATAAATAAATAAATATATATATATATATATATATATATATATATATATATATATATATATAAGGTACAAATAAGAAACAAAATTTTGAGAATATTCTTCGAATATATATATATATATATATATATATATATATGTATATATATAATAACTAAAACCAGATGAAAAATTAATCCCAAAACACATGGGAACCTTAATCAGTGGACTCCCCCATGTAGGGAAAGGAATATGAGAAGTTTCTGACGAAACGCTGGTAATTTAACCAAAAAACACATTTCTGGCCAACAACTTCTCACAGATGGAAGCAAGACCATACAACAAACGAATTTAATTAATAAAAAGCATAAAAAGCAATTAAAATCAGAAATCAAGCACAAAATATAATACATGAATATAAAATACAAGAATATAAATAATACAAGAATATATAAATACATACCTGGATTACCAGTGTTTCGTCAGAATCTTCTCATGTTGCTTTCCCTACATGGGGGAGCTCCCCTGATGAAGCCCCCCCCCCATGTGCTTTGGGATTAAATTTTCATCTTGTTTTAGTTATTTTTCTTATTTATTATAGTTTTATATTTCCTTTTGCTGCATTTGCGCAATGGTTTATAAAAACTCTGTTCCAGTTCTATGTATTTAATAATTTAAATTTTACTCCATCTTATAATTAAAGTTATATATATATATATATATATATATATATATATATATATATATATACATATACACATTTATATATTTAAATTGTAATTTTTTATTTATTATTAAAGTGACATTGAACTTGAACTATGTGACAATTAGTACAGTCTGACGATTTTTTATTCTAATCTATACCAACCGCATAATTATAAACTATTAATCGCACGTGAATTAAGAAATTATTACTTTATAGACTGAAAACATAACAAACTTTCTTATGTATATTTGATTTTTTAAGTTGGTATTAACTTGAGTGGAAAAAAAGTTATTACGACAAAAGTTAATTTAACATAGATGTCTGATACAATTTGTGTTTATGTGAACTGAAAATATTTTCTAACAAAATATTTAAGAAAATTTTAAATAGACTCTTTAAATTGTTGGTAAATAAATTTAATGTATGAAAGCGTGATGAGTTTTTGTAACACAATAAAATATATAAATTTCTAAAATATAAATAAAACCATATAATAAAGCATGTATTGCATATATATGCTGCAATTAGAAATAAATAAATAAATAAAAGCTACATGTATTGAAAATTGAAAACAAGCTTTTATATATGTATTACACTTTATTTTTATCACAATAAAGATGGGTGAATGTATTTATTATGTAACGATTTATTTCATCTTTAATTAAAATATTTTACCTGTTTAAGTTAATGTTACGAAATCCAATGTAGATATTATTAATATTTATACGAAATTTAAACTTGGTTCTCATTAAAGTTATCTCTCATATAACGTATATAGAACGACAAGCAGAATTTATGGTGAGTAACTTTACCGTAGCTTTATTTAATATCACTCATAAAATTCAAATAAATGAGATCAAAATACTACTTCCTTTAAATCATGTCCAATTTTATATACGGAAATGCAGAAATCTAGGTGGTATGCAATTTAAAACCTCCCAAACGCTATTACGACTTTATTTTACTTCTAGCTCATATTGAAAGATAAATTTAACTAATAGAAATAAATAATGTATATATTTTCGTAGAAATTCAAATAAAACTTTACTTTACTCATTATTAAATTTGGAATATGATAGCATATTTTAGAAAATTGTTAAGCTATGTTTGTAGGAATATTATATTACTCTATTTTATATTTAATGCAGAAAACTTTAAAATTTTATTTCGAAGCGAGTGCTGGCCTGCCGAAAATGTAGTATAATACCTCTATGAATTTCCGGGATATATATTAAAGAAAAAAATGATATAAATAAACCAATATGAAATAAGTATTAATTCATTGAATATCATGCCTAAATAGTTTAGTGTATTTTAACATTGAATATAATGCCATTCACGGAAGTATGAAATAATGTGCATAGACAAGTAAATGTCTTCTTCATGTTGTACAAATTTTATTCTGGAACATCATACATTTCCCTTATTAAATATGATTAATAATAAGCATCTATTCATACAAACATTTGTATTTATCTCTAAAACATTCAGTTAACGAAAGCAATATGCATATTTCGAATCATTCAGATATATTTTATTACTGGATTATAAATTGTGTTAATATGTTGCATATTTAGATAAAAAATATTATCTACATATATAGTGTCATGAAAATTTATTATTTCGTTTAGTTTGTATGTTAGTTAAAACGTTCTATATATATTAAACAAAGATTAAATGAAAAAGTGGGAGGAAAAATGAAATAGAGTGATGTATAGAGAAAGGGGGAGGTGGTGGTGGTTTTCGGTTTAAGAACAACTGTTTACGCAAGGAACGTGGGCCCAAGGGGACCCCCCGTGGGCCTCTTCGTAGTGGTATTTCTAAGTAGCCCGTATTCGTGCAAATTTTGAAGAAAACTTTAGAAAACTTCTAACGGCTAGGCCGATGAACCCAACTGGAATCGAATAGGACACTTTCCGTCTGCCATCTTCGAGCACAATGCCTCTCGGCTATTGATAGGATGAGATAGAGAGAGGTAAAAAAAAAAATAAAATAAAATAAAAGAGTGTCAGATAAAGTTAAATGCCTAAGTCTTAAAAAATTGGTTTAAACATTAAATTTTATTTTATTTTTCTTTCTAAAGTCAGTAAACATAATATGAATGCAAATTGTATAATTTACTAAACTTCAGATGACAATTAGTCTGGGTCTTGTAGAACTTATTAAAAGGAATTCTAATCTTAAATACTAATGAAAAACTTATATCTTATATTATTAAGTGAGAAATATTTGTATATATATACACTGATGGAAAAAAAATTCCAACACCAAGAAAAAATTATTGTACAGTAATGAAATTTCAGCAATACATTTGTCTAGGTAACATATTTAATAGATTAAAGTTTCAAGATCACAGGTAGAGCCATTGGCGAGAAGAGCCATTTCAAATGTGAAATGTTGGTACATTAGTAACCGGTGTAACCGCCAGAATTTTGAATGCAAGTATGCAAACGTGCATGCATTGTGTTGTACAGGTGTCGGATATCAGTTTGTGGGATGGAGTTCCATGCTTGTTGCACTTGGGCGGTCAATGCAGGGACGGTTAATGCTGGTTGTGGATGACGCTGGAGTTGTCGTCCAATGATGTCCCATACATGTTCGATTGGAGAAAGATCTGGTGATCTAGCAGGCCAAGGCAACATGTCGGCACTCTGTAGAGCATGTTGGGTTACAACAGCGGTATGAGAGTGAGCGTTATCCTGTTGGAAAACATCCCCTTGAATGCTGTTCATGAATGGCAGCACAACAGGTTGTATCACTAGACTGACGTACAAATTTGCAGTCAGTGTGCGTGGGATAACCACGAGAGTGCTCCTGCTGTCATACGAAATTGCTCCCCAAACCGTAACTCCAGGAGTAGGCCCTGTGTGTCTAGGTCGCAAACAGGTCGCTAGCAGGAGTTCACCTGGCCTCCTTCTAACCAACACACGGCTATCACTGCGACCAAGGCAGAACCGGCTTTCATCAGAAAACACAACAGATCTCCACTCCGTCCTCCAATGAGCTCTAGCTTGACACCACTCATGTCGCAAACGGCAGTGGTTTGGAGTCAGTAGAATGCACGCTACAGGACGTCTGGCTCGGAGCTGTCCTTGAAGTAACCGATTTGTAACAGTTCGTTGTGTCACTGTGTTGCCAACTGGAGATCGAATTTCAGCTGCAGACGCAGTACGATTAGCCACAGCCATACGCCGAACACGGCGGTCTTCCCTCTCAGTAGTACCACGTGGCCGCCCGGAACCCGGTCTTATTGAGGCAGTATCTTCCCTTGACCACTTCTGCCAACACCCATGCACAGTGGATACATTCCTGCCAAGTCGTTCTGCAATATCGCGGAAAGAAAACCGACCTTCTCGTAGCCCTACTACACGACCTCGTTCAAACTCAGTGAGCTGTTGATAATGGCTTCTTCGTCTTCTTAGAGGCTTCCTTGACTAACATTAACCCACTACGACAAATCTCAACTGTAAATAACGATCACGAACCTTACAGCGCTTATTTAAATCAAACCTCATTTGCATGTTCATAGTGGCGCTACTAGCGCCACACTTATGCGCGTAGCTCAAAATTTGAATCGACGTCATCTTTCAGATGTATAATCACGCCTACCAAATTTCGTTTATCTAGCACAGCTACTTCCTGGTGTTGGGATTTTTTTTCCATCAGTGTATATGTATATGTCACTGTTATCGAAATTGGTAGCTCGGACAGTTATGTGATTTAACACAATAGTGCACTCGGAAGTGTCATTGCGCACATCAAAGTCAGATTTTCGAAATTTTGATTAGCTTTCTTTTAATTAATAAAAATATGAAAATTAAACTTTCCATTTCTATAATGACGCAGAATGAAGAATCTTTGAAAATATTTTATTGGTTTAATTGATTTTCATTGATTTGAGTGTATTTTGCATTTAACTAGAGCTACGTTATGAGGAATTACAAAGATTTGATTGTTTTATTTGATTTTCATTGATTTAAGTGTATTTTACGTTGAACTAGAGCTACGTCATGGGGAATTACGAAAAATTTGATTTTTGTATTTAATTTCCATTGATTTGAGTGTATTTTACGTTGAACGAGTGCTATGTTTTGAGGAATTACGAGAGATTTGATTGGTTTATTTGATTTTAATTGATTTGCAATTTATTTTACATTGAACCAGACCTACGTTATGAGGAATTACGAGAAATTTGATTGGTTTATTTGATTTTCATTCATTTAAGTGTATTTTACGTTGAACTAGAGCTACGTCATGAGGAATTACGAAAGATTTGATTGGTTTATTTAATTTTCATTGATTTGAGTGTATTTTACGATGAACGAGAGCTACGTTTTGAGGAATTACGAGAGATTTCATTGGTTTATTTGATTGTAATTGATTTGCAGTTTATTTTACACTGAATCAGAGCTACGTTATGAGGAATTACGAAAGATTTGATTGGTTTATTTGATTTTCATTGATTTGAGAGTATTTTACGTTGAACTAGAGCTACGTTATGAGGAATTACGAGAGATTTGATTGATGTATTTGTTTTTTATTGATTTGAGGTAGGGTGATTGGTGCAAAACGAGTTTCGTACGTTTCCAGATCCATGCCCAGCGTACTAGGGGTGCCCAGTGATATTTTTTTGGTTTTAACATGCATGTTAGTGATTGCCGCGGAACCGAGTTTCATGCGTTTTCAGATTCATGCCCAGCATGGTAGGGTTATCCAGTGATGTTTTTTTTGCTTTTAACATGCGTGATAGCGATTGCCGCGGAACCGAGTTTCGTGCGTTTTCAAATTCATGAACAGCGAGGAAGGGGTGTTCAGTGTTTTTTTTTTTTTTTTTTTTTTTCCTTTTTTTAACCCACGTGATAGTAATTGCCGCGGAAGCGAGTTTCGTGTGTTTTGAGATTCGTGCACAGCGAGGTAGGGCTGTCCAGTGATTTTTTTTTTTTTTTTTTTTTTTTTGTTTCCATGTGCGTCAAGCATACATACGCGCGTTATAGTGATTGTTGCGAAAACGTCTTATGTGCGTTCTCTGATTCGACCATTCATCGAATAGTGACTTTTACTGTACGAGTAACAGCTTCAACTGTTTCCAGAATGTTCGAGGAATTAACATTTCTATTTGACTGTTTTCGAGAATATTCGTTTTAATAATAGTTTTGTTGCACAGATTCGAGAAGTTGAAAAAATATTTGATATTGTCAAGGAGATCCCATACTAAAACTGTGAAGAAAATAGTCGCCAATCGAAATATATTTATTTAAACATTTCAATTATCCAACTAAAAAGAAATCCTTTAAATATAGTGCCCAGCGAACTGCTAGTATAACTTGAGATGCATTTAAAAATACGGCAGATTTTGTCGTTGATGAATGGTTGGATGATACTTCTAATCTTTATTTATTTGTTTATTTATTTTAATGATTAAAATGTGTGAAGTCTGTTACAATTTTTATAAACAAAATATATTTTGTGTAGCCTTCTTTAGATTTATATTTATTTACTGAAGCTTCAGTAAAAATGTTATCTTATGTTATTGGCTAAAGATAAAAGAATTCGTCCGAAGCAAACGTTCTGAAGAACGTTGAAATTGTAAATTGGTTTTTATTTTCGATTATGAAGCATTATATGCATACAGATTCTTTTTGTTGTAAAATTTTTAATTTTATTGTTGAACAAAGTAAATTAAATTTGCAAGCGAGCAATTGTACAATGTCCAAAAATGTTCTATGTTGTGCCAAATTTACTATTAAATCGAAGTAAAAAATACAATTGAACCTCACAAATGTAAACATGCTTATTTTATTTTATTTTTTTCAACATGAGCTATTTTTACAATCCCTATCAAAATAAAGATTAATTTACTTACAGGAAGATTAGTTACTGATAACATGAACTACTGATATCATGAGCATTTTTCCCCTTGCGATACACGTTAATGAGGTTCGACTGTAATCGTAAATTGTAACCTAGTTTTATTAAAATTTAAATCTATCTGTAGCGAGATTATGAATTCAGAGTCCAGAAATTTATAAATTTAGTTTAAAATTAGAAAATGCACGTTCACTTTTTTTAAATACGATATTTTTAGTGATGCTATACAATTAGGAAGGTGGAAATCCTTCAACTTCACACTCGTATTAATAATAAGAAATTTAAAATTTTATCATTATTTTCATCATTATTAAAATAGTTCGAAGCTTTTAAATCATCTGGAATTTTTGACATATTTTAACAAAAATAAAAAAAAAAGGTAAAGAAATAAATATATTACTTATATTGTTGAGTATAGAATTCATAGAAAAAAGAATGAATTTCGGTTAAAAAAAAAAAAAAAAAAAAAAAAAAAAAAAAAGTTGTTGAAAGATTTATCGTTCAACTATAATTTTAAAGGTAATGAGGAGTCGCCATGAAAGATATTCATAATGAAAATTTACGATGTCCTACATATACATTTATTTATTTACTCATTCACTTACTTTTTGGTTGGCTATTATTTTTATAAATATATTTTATTTTATTTTATTTTATTTTTACACGTTTATAAGTTTTAAAAACCTAATTTTGTACATTTATACGCAATTTTGCCGTATTCTTCCATGTTAAAATTATGAATAAAATGTACTCAGCATCCACAAATATTTTGATTATAATATACAAAGCGACAGAGAGACACACGTACACATATTTACTATTAATAGTTGAATAAAGTTCAGATCAACTCAAAACGTCCAAATCAAAGAAAAATGGAGGTCGAAGAATTTTATGAATTAATTAATTTAATTTTACACACATAGAAATAAATAATAAATTCAAACTTAAAATATAATAATGTAATATATGTTTGTTTAAAATATTTATTTATTCAGTGCTTACTTGGTCATTTAATTAAGTACAGTGTCAATATTCACGGTATACTCATCCATATTAAGACAACATTTATAAACAGCGACAACATTCATAAGCCAAGAATACATGCGTAAAACTTTTCTACATTTACTTACGCATTTATTTCATAACACAATTTATATTAACTGAAATTAGTTAAACGGTTCCAAAACCAATTACTTTAATCCTCTAAGGGAGTCTAGACGGATTAATTAAAGGGTATTAATTAACTGTTTTGCATGCTATGGTTTGAAAATCAGAATATGCAAATATTTGTAATCTGATAGGTTCCCTTGTAACAGGATATTGACAATATGTAATTAGAGTTTATAATGAATTCAAATGAATCAATTTTACACGTAAATTAGATTTTGGAAAAAGTTGGACACATGAAGCAAAATGAAAAATAGATGAAATTACGTTGTGCATAATGCTTAATTTATAAACCGTATAAATATATTTCATTTAAAAACAATATAGTTTTATTTTATAGTTGAGAAAACATATTTTATAGAAACTCAAATTATGTAAGGATATAATACATTAATCGTTAAAAATAAATGTTTTTCAAACAACTGAACAATGAATAAAATATATGGAATCAAAATAGTGTATTCTGTATTAATTTATGTGTCTATTAATATATTTTATTAATTATTCATTTTTTTGTAAATATTTATGGGTCTAAAATATCCTTAATATGTCAAAGCGGAGCAAATTGTTTAATTTTTTTTTTCTTTCTACATATTATAAAATAGAAATAATGAATCCATTTCTATTTTTTGATTTAAATAATATTTTTCAATTAGCCGATGTGAAATGTTGTGTGGTACTATTTCAACATTAATTTATAAATTCGGACAGAAAATAAATCTTTGAGATTAGCAATGAACAGTTTTATTTCGCATATTCCATTACGTGTTTAAAAAGGTATAAGGAAAACAATAAGAAAGGGAGAGAGAAAGAACGATAGAAGTAAAAAAAAAAAAAAAAACATTTGGACATTTTTTTTCCAGGAACTGCCAAGTTTATTATTTAAAATTAAGACTAAACGAATAGCGACTTTTTCGGATATTGACTATCCGTATTCAGTAGGAAAAACTATCTGCATGTATCCGATGTCCAGTGAAAACTATATATGTTTAATTTTTATTTTTAAATTATAAAATTAGCTCTAGATGAACTAAAAATAAATATATATAAGTACACGTTTTTAACACTTTCCAACAAGTTTGAAAAGTGTTAATGACTTCAGTTTGTCTGTCCGTCCGTCTGTCTGTCTCTCCGCGCTCTAATTTCCGTAAATATTCATGGCATTTCTTGAAAATGATATATGTTATTCAAGTTTACTATCGGATTCCTCTTCAGTGAATACCTCTAATGGTTTGTATACAGAGACACCCGAAAGTATTCCAAAGCACTGCGTTCTATGCGAAGTATTTCTATTAGACTATATTTTGATTAGTATTAGTCATATTGGGCTACATTAAAACATTCAGTTACATTGAGATAGAATAATACAAATTTTCTGGAATTACATTTTCGTTTGCATTAAAGGTTTTTAAAACTTTCTAACATTTTTTTTAAGGGTGAATATGACTTGAATTTATTCATCTGTCTGTCCGATTGTCTATCTTTCTAACTGTCTGTCTCCCGCCCAAGCGTCCGTGAATTTCTTCAGAATGTTGAAAAAATTGCATATATATTACAAAGTTCACTATGGAATGTTTCTTAATTAAAAGGACATTAATAGGTCCTAATTTGACAACCAAAAAATAATAATAAGAAGAAGAATATAAAATAAGAATAAGAATGTCAATGCATTGCGTTTTAAGGCAGACACTTTTAAAAATCACATTTAAATGACTTTCTACTGTAAAATATCATAAATAAATTCACATGCATTGTTATTATTCTGAAATAATGTTTCTTATAGATTATGATATGATTAACCTTTAGATTTACAGGACTACACTAAAATATTTAGATAAATTAAGAGCTATAGATTATCCAATTATCTATCAGATAATCTAACGACTAGATTTTCTTTTGCGTTAATCTTTTTCAACGCTTTCCAACAATGTCTAAGAGTGGTTTTAAATTTATTTTATATTTTTTTCTGTCTTTCTGTCTGTCTGATGTGTGATAACTTAGGCATAGAGTATTGAAAATTATACGATACATCAAATACATAAAGTTGGAAAGTGTTGATTACCATTGCGTACTGCATCTTTTTTCCCTTTGTATATTTATTAATTTGTGTTAAAAATAATATTTATCATTTACATGTTTTTAGTTTCAATTATATCAAAACATTTAAACTAAACAAGAATATTACTATCTAGCGTACTCGTCCAGCCAACTTAGTTTTTAAGCCAGTGGTTAACTGTGTCAAATGTTCTCTTTAATTATTCAGTGCTTTTATCTCAATAGAGTATACGTTATGCGTGGTCTCCCGTTATACTTTCAATGTTGTATTGCTTAGTCTTTTTTTTTCCCTTATCAATGATATTTTTAACATTGTACTCGGGAAACGAAGTCACAATAACATTTTTTTACAGGGTATATCATTTTAATTTAGAATTTAAGACACGCATAAATAAACATACACATAAATAAATCAGTGTTCCCATCGTTATAATAGAAAGGCCAACGTATTATAATGGGGATTGCACTTCCCACAGGTGTACTTTGTCAGGCCATGTAGATGGTATGTAATCTTCCCAAATAAGATAAAAATATATAAATATGAATAATTGTATTCTTTTATTTGCGCCCCAACCACAGCCAAGAGTAATAATAGGAGTGAGAAGTAGCAAGCCTCATCGATTACTTCAGGTCACAATGAACCCTCTTTCTACGTTTCTTTTTCTTTCCTTTCTTTATATATATATATATATATATATATATATATATATATATGTCATGCATTTTTGACTGGTGTTAGTTTTTCTTTCCCTCATATTTGTTACTGTACTTTTATATTGATGTTATTTTCCATGGATTTTTGATTAATTTTCTTTGTTTTTCCCCCTTCTAAAGTTCAGTAGTAAACAAATTTTTACAATTTACTATAAAAAGTTATTAATTATCAATAAGCTATTCCCAATATAAATAGTCATTAAGTATATCGTACGTATGTCTTCAATTCATAATGTGTAAATACTTTTATTGTTATTAAAAACAGAGATAGAGAGATTTTTATTAATTTGACTCGGAACAAATGTGAAATAAAACAAATTTACCCAAATGATTTGTCAGTGAGATAAACTAAAAAAAAAAAATAATAATAATAATGAATATACAAATTACAGTGGAAAAAAAAAAAAAAAATCCTCTATATTTCCATTTCCATGTAAGTTAATGTTTCAATTTTTTTAAAAAACAAATATGTTTTCAAAATATTTTTCTGGAATTCTGAGCGGGAGAAATAATTGCATTATTTATTTATTTATTTATTTATTTATGTATTTATTTATTTTTCTGACCGAAAATTAGCATTTTTTGTGAAACCAAACTATTAATTTATTAATTATATGCATAAGTTTATGTTATATATATATATATATATATATATATACAACAGAAAAAAATTCCTAAACATAATAATAGTAATAGTAAACATAATAATAATAACTAATATATATATAACAGAAAAAACCTAATTATTCTGATATATATGTATATATATATATCTATATATAACAGAATAATTAGGATTTTTTCTATATATATAAGTATCTAGTAAATTTTAGGTTCAATTCTGTTTTGTGTAATATTTTGTTAAAGATTTTTCGCAAAAAGAGCAAAAAATGTTGTAATAAATTACTGAAAATTTCAATAAAAGTATTTATTATATGATAAAAGGTAATTAGAGTAAATCGGTTTAAATTGTTTGTGGTATTTTTACAGAAATACTCGTCAATTTTGTTTTACAGTGGTATAAAAAAATTGTTAAGATGACGATAATTCAGTACATATTTCAGTACAGAAATAATTTAATAATAAGATAGAAATTGAAAAAAAAAAATGTAATGGATTAAACCAAAAAAAAAAAAAAAAAAAAAAAAAACTGTAATAATTTAAAGCGATAGTATATAATTATGATAAACTTTTACGTTATTTTCGTTAATTTGTGTTAGATTAATGGACATAGCCATTAAGATAAAAAGTTTAATTCAAAAGTGTTCAATTGACTTATTTCCCTTGTGTAACATGTATCTTTTAAATATTTATCTGCTGCATAATTATTTCATTCTTTCAGATGAACTTTAAGTAAAATGTAAAATTCAAATATTTCTGAGGAAATATACTTCCATCATCGGCAATTAAATGAGATTTTACTGCTACCATTCTTTAAATTCATAATTATAATGTACACTATTTAAGTACACCGTGACCAATAAGTTCTCATACAAATTTTGAAGCACGTTAAAAAGTTGCGCATATGTGTTACTGTAGTACCAATTAATTTGCAGGCAGTTTAGTGTAAGGTATAAAGCTATTGCAAGTGCAAATGTTGCACTAGTTATAATTTTTATTTACGTAGGTTGAATGAAGAGATTGATAGAAATTATGATAAATAGATTGATCAAAGAAGAGCAGCCGGGTGACATTTTCAGAGACTTGAAAGCCCTGGTGGTAAAGAGAGATTTAATTTACAGAACTACCGAAAGGTATAATGAGATGTCCTTTGTGGATGATAGAAAAAGATCTGGCAGACCCAGGTCCGTTCGGACAAAAGAGGCTGTGGAAAGGGTCAGGGAAAGGATACGGCGAAGTGAACAAAGATCCGCTAGGAAACTATCACGAGGACTCAAAATAACGAGGTGATCAATGTCAAATATTCTGAAAAAGGACCTTGAATGCAAGGCTTATAGAAAAAGTAAAATTTATGGAGTTTTGGAGTCTGATAATATGAAAAGGAAGCAAAGGGTGGAAAAAATTCTTGCTTGGCACGCTGGGGATAAATTTGTCTTTTCAGAAGAGAAACTATTCGTTTTACAGCAGAGTCTCAACCCCCAAAATGACTGAGTACGATCAGTTTCTATTGATAACATCCTTGAGAGCCAGAATTACGTTCCGTGTTACCAAAATGCTTCGTCTCTGATGGTTTGGGCCGCTAATTCCAAAAGAGGAAATCTCCCGTTAGTCTTCGTTGATAAGGGGGCAAAAAATCAATGCCAAATATTATAAAACTGAAATTTTGGAAAAGGTTTTTCTCCCAAATGTCTAAAGTATGCATGGGGCAGAATGTTTTCTGCTTCCAACAAGATGGTGCCCCTTCTCATACCGCACGTATGGTTTAGAATTGCTGCAGTCAAAATTTAGCTGATATTTTGACAAAGAACGAATGGCCCCCAACTCCCCCGATCTGAAACCACTTGATTATTTGTGCGGTCATGTATGCTCTTCCAAATGAATAACTATAAAATCATCTAGTTCAGCAAATTCAAAAATATAATTCAAAAGCTATGGAAGGAAATGTCAATGGAAGCTGTGCGTGCCGCATGTGATGGATTTGAAAAGAAACTTAGGCTCGTTAATATACTAAAACGCGGAATTATTCCAAAGCATTTAATGTAAAGATACTCAATGATCGGTACTTTAAATTGATGCAAAAAGTTTTTGCATGATTTATTTTGCGTTATTGTAATAAAAATTTGAAAGTGTATGAGAACTTATTGGTCACGGTGTAAATATTGCGCAACTGAAAAAGTAAAACTTAAAAGGCAGCGAATAATGTATTTTCATTAGTATGTCTCCAATTTTACTATTACTTGTTATATACTATTACTACTATTGTTAACTATTGGTTTATATAAACTATTTTGAACGAAAATCACAGAGATAAAATTTCACAGAGTTACCTGTTGAGTGTGTCAAAACTTGTAGAAGTTACGTGTACGTTGACCAATTTTAAATATTTATTAATGCTTATGATTGTTAATTTGATACATATAGTTGAGAGATTCTTTATTGTATCGCTTATACAAAATATATTTTTGTGTTCTTGCTGTTTTCAGACAATATACTACAGAAACCTTGAATATATGAGGGATAAATAAAAGGGAAATATTATGTGATTGTTGTTTACACGTATTAAAAAAAATCATTTTGTTTGTTTGTTTTTTTCCTTCATAATTACTAAAAAACAAATCTTTATTGAGATGTCATCATGAAGAAAAATACACTGAATATTTAAGAATGCAACGTGCATATGTAGTTGGAAAGTCATTTTAATATATTTGAATCACACGTTTTTTCGTTCTTAAATTTCTTACTTGTTATTGAACTTCCGTGACAAACATTATATTTCCCATCCAGAATTCTGTATACAAAGCTTTTTATTAATACTCCTAATAGTATGTAAGAGGGATTAGAACGAAATATGTAAAATTATTCAAATCAGAATTGGTTTTCGTCAGAAAATAGGAATTGTTTCCAGCGTGAATCTGTTACTCGCTCCAGTAGCTTCCCCTATCATTAAAAGTGTACTTGTTTGCTTTTATTGATTTTATTGGTATTCGCAATTGTATGCGCTTATAAGTATATATTTCATCTGATCTTTGGCTATAAGTCTATTTAATTTACATTCGGACCTTATCTGTTTCGTTAATTTCGTCATTGACACATGATAATTTCATAATTATGTTTCTGCAAGTTTTCACAGTCCTTTATTTTATTACTTTTACCGATCTATCTTCTTCATCCATATTCTCCTTGAATAATTTTATTACTTTGGGATTTATTTGATCAGATACATGAAATAAATGAGAAATCTCTCAGCCATGTTTTTTTTTTTTTTTTTTTATGAATCTCTAAATTCTCGTTCCATTTCTTTTCCCTCCTAAAAAAAAGTTAACATCCTGTTTATTTTTGTCTATATGCATGAGATAGTATTAAAAGTATACTATGATTCATATTGATAGTCTATGGCAATAAACAAATTAACAACATCGACGCATTAAAGTAAAAATTTTTATCAAATATCAGAAATTATGCGATAACATAATACACAAATACTGATATAACTTATTCTAATACATAAAAAGACTTTTATAATAAATATTCAAATGTTTTGTGTATTATTATGCTTTATTCAAAAACTTATTGAAGAAAACTAAGAAAACAATAAAAACTACAAGCGTCACTTTCTGAAGACTCTTATGTAGTTATCCAAATTTCTAAGAAACACAAATTTATGAATAAAGTAAAAAAAATGTGAAAAGAGAAAGTAAAAATAATAATAAGGATATAATAAGAAAAATAATACTGCAAATATATCAAAAAGTATCATTCCGCTTTTTCTATTATTCCATTTGAGAAACGCATATTTTCTCTTTTAAATTGTCCTCTAAGAAAAACGTTGTATACAAAACGTATTAAAGGTTGTAAATTTTTAATGCCAAAGTATTTTTGACAATAGAAGAAAAGAATGTCAGCACAAAGCATGAAATAAACTTTATTTTCAATGTGACTTTTTTTTTTTCTTTGAAGAGTAATTCATCTCAAAAACATTTCTAAACTTTTGCATCTTCTTCTTTAAAAATGCATTTTTAAGAAAGTATTTGTTTTCATTTATCTTTTTACAATTTAAATGGCGGTTTGATAATATGATTGGAATACAAAAGTTTAAGATAGCAGAGAAATGAGAAAGCGTATATATATATATATATATATATATATATATAAATATTTATCAATGGATGTATTATATGCAAGTTTACATGAAATTATTATTTTAAATTATTTACATACACTAAGAATTTTTTTTATTTTTTATATGCTTATTATTATAAATTATATTTGTCAAAAGATCGTCATTTGTTTTAGAAGCTTTTTATTGAAATTGGATTTTGTCATCGCGTCTTCGTGTCACGCTAAAAAACAATGCCCCTCCACTTTAAAATAAATGTAAGGATTTCCTTTCTTCCTTCATTGGCTCGATTGGTTAGAGTGCCATGTTGATAACGGTATGGTCATGAATTTGAGCCTTGAAGGGCATATGTGTTAATTTTGCAGATAATTAATAGAAAAGGTGTCATTATCTACCCAGTTTCCTAAGAATTTTTGAAGAGGATTTTTATTTATTTATTTATTATTATTATTATTATTATTTTAAGAAGCTTTTTTTAGTTACTAAGAGGCATAAATAAATAAATGAATATATTTTTTAGAAGCTTATTACTAAAATTGGAGTGTTTGCCATTCTGTGTTTGTGTAACGCTAAAAAACAAGATGCCTCCAGTTTAATATAAATGCAAATAAATTTATTTCGTATCTTGTCTGCTCAGTATGTTAGAGAGTCATTTTGATAACACGATGTTTGTGGGTTCGATCCCCGAAGGCCGGATGCGTCATATTTTTGCAGATAAATGTACGAAAAGATTTCAATTGATAAAAGAAAATATTACTTATCCTACACAGAATTCTAAGAATTTTTTATCTTTCTAAGACGCATTTTTACTTCCTTATACAAAGTATAAGTAAGCATAGTAATCCCGATTTGCGAAATGAATTTTGTATTTCACATAGCTCAAAAATGAATGATCGTAAAATGTTTGAAATTTACATGTGTGACTTTCATGTTGTCTAGTTGTACACATGCAACTTTAGTTTTAGTATGAGCTCCCGTTTGAGAGATATTAATACACGAATTTTCGTGACATCTGTACGTAAGTATGTGTGTGTGTCTGTGTGTGTGTGTGTGTGTGTGTGTGTGTGTGTAACTCGCATAAATCAAAAATGTTTGGACATGGAACGTTGCAAATTGGTATATAAGTTTGTTATAACGTTTCGTTGTGCACCTCTTTTTCTGGGCTTTCTGTTATTTTCCATTTTGGAGATATTTAGGAAATTTATATGCATAATGACTAAAAATACAAAGGTTTTGGCCATAATATATGACCTACCATCACAGAGATTAAAAAAAAAAGCTTATGATAGAGACCGTAAAGAAATCGTTATGAAAGCTGTCGACATGTTGCCGTGCATAAAGTTATGCTTAAAGTTATAATCAGGTTCTAATCAACGAATGTATTTATTTAATGAATATTCAACCCATAGATAAAGCCCGTAATGATGGTGTTATGAAAGTTGTCAACATTTTTAAGTATAGAAAGTAATAAAAATAAATAAATAAATAAATAAGTTTTCCGCATGTTAGCGTGTAGAAAGTAATTCTTAAATACATAAGCAGAATCCTGTCGACGAATGCATTTTAATTAATGAATATTCAGCGCGTAGACAGAGCCCGTAATAATATTTTTATGAAAGTTGGTGACATTATTGTGTGCATATAATAATTCTTAAAAACATAATCAGGTTCTTGACGATGAATGCACTTCCTTTCATTCCTACTGAACATTCAGTCTTTAGATAGAGCCTGCAACGGGGTTGATAAAAATCGTTGGCGACATTTTAGCATGTAGAATGTAATTAATACAGAAATAAGCAGGATCTAGTCTACGAATGCACTTTATTTAATTAATATTAAGTAAAAAGTTTAATGATTTTTTTTTTTTGTGTGTGTGTGTGTTACAAAAATTAATATTTCCGAAACAATCAAATTAAATGGTCATTTTTATTTTACTACAGAAATGAAATTAAAATTGTTAAATATGCAAAAGAGCGTAAATTTCGCTAAATCAAGAATAACCAAATATTTTGAAGTTTGAACACTGAGAGAAAAGTTATACCTCCTTCATCTAGAATGAATCAGTGGTCATTTTCTATATCCATAAACTAGAAACATAAATTTCTAACCTAAGCGCATAAGTCACACCAATAAGCTGAATATAAGAAATGATCGAGAATTTCTAGAGTATGTATTTCTAGATGGGGAAACAGTATTCTGAATATCTGAATAGTATGAATCCTTTATATTGAGAGAAATTCTTGCTGCATTTTAGAGAATTGAGTCAGAAAGCAAGATTATTATTACTAAAACTCGCCTCTTTTATTCGCATTTATTTTCACAGATTTCTAAATAAAATTAATCTCAATAACCTAAAAATTTTTACTTTTTTTCCCCCACTTTTTAACATTAGAACCTTTTTATTGTGGAATCCTAAAAGCATAAAACAAAAGTTCATTCTTGAAAAGACATGCTATAAAAAAAATGTAAGTTTGAACAAAAAGAAAATTATACAGAAAATGTATAGGTATTTCTCTTTTTTTAAGAGAGGAAAATTTTTAAATATTGAAAATATTTTAAAAAGCTTTCCAGACGTTTTAAAAGTATGGCTTAACGAAAGCTGATACAAAAACTAAAAACTAATAAATTAAATCTGTTTATAGCATGTCTTTTCAACAATAAAATTTTACTTATTATAAAAAATATGTTTTACATTATATACTAATGCACTGAAGAAGGAAAAAATAGTACGCTGTTATCATCGCAACCATTTATTCATGTAACACATTTTATTCATAAACTGTTATTCATAAAACATCATTACGTAATGATTAATGTGCACAAACACTCAATAAATATAATGACTTTCAATAAAAATGTTACATATGCAACTATTCGTTTTAGTATATCAAAATTACATCATATAGACAAAACGATATAAAAAAGAATGAAATACACAAATATGTAAATGTATGTATATAATATCCTATATGTATGTATATAATGTATATATATATGTGTGTGTGTGTGTGTGTGTGTGTGTGTGTGTTAAATAAAATATCTATAACAAAACTCTGAAAGGAAAAAGACTGCACATTTATTTATTTTTATTTATTTTTATTTTATTTTTATTTCTTTTATCAGTTTTCTTAGGTTCAACAGCTTAGTAGTTATATATATCTTTAATTTTTCATATAAGTAATGGGTATTTAAATAAGTTTAATTTGATGTGTATTTAAATGGGTTCATTTTTAACTCATTTTAAAAAAAAGAGGTTGTTACATTAAATATATATATATATATATATATATATATATATATATATATATTAATCATGAAATAAAATAATGTCATTACAAAATGTTAACTAATTCCTGTAAATATTTAAAGTGGTATTGGCTATAATTCTATGAAAAATTTAAAGCATTACACAAAACTTGTAAAAAAAAAAAAAAAAAAAAAAAAAAGGAAAGAAAAGAAAAGAAATCCTTACACCAAGAAAGAGTTTTATAGATGAAAGCTACTTACATGTAACTAGTAACATGTTACTAGTAACATGTTTGCACATCGCAAATATGAAGTCTTTACATTTTACGAAGTAAAAGAATTAAACCAACACCAGTAGTGTCAATGTAAATATGCACTTCCCGCAATTTAATATTAATAAGAGTTACTTACCGTGGATTCTAGACGTGGTGGGTAGAATTGTGTCAAGAATACATCGGAGGAACTGAAGCAGAATTTATCTGCAGTATAATGAGTTGAAAAGAGAGAGCATAATATGACTATAAAAATGTGTATTTTAATTTCGCAATATTGCTGAAGGCATTTTCAAAGATGTTTCCCGTGTGTATGATCGTTGACAACAATAGTAACAGAAAAACATTTGTTTAAAAGGATGCGGTTAAGACGCACACTGGACACGAATGACGGAAAGAACCCGTCATATTCATCTATCGCACATCATATGCATCTACAGTCAAAATTAGAGCTTTTCTTGCTACATGTGTGATATAGGAATCTGTAACAAGCCGATTGTTTAAGGAATAGTTCCGACCCAGATATATTCTAACGTTCACACCACCAAAGCTAAACCATTGTCAAATGTGGCTTCAGTCGTGTAAACTAGATCTCAGCGAGTTGTGGATTAGGCATGTGTTGAATTATCCAAAGAGAAGACTTTCTGCATTGGATAATTGTACAGTATTACATGTACACATGTGTTAAAGTTTAAACAAAAAAAAAAGTTACCTGAAAAGATAAACAGCAAGAATGTCTCAAAAGATAATCAGCAAAAGTTTTTGTCAATGTCAGAATAAATATGAAATTCGGGTAAAGTTCATTCACTAGTTCATGAGATAGTGCGTCAGCAAAATTTTGTCACAAAACACACTCTGACAGACATTTTCTAAATATGGTCATATCGTTTATAGAACATCTCAAAATCTGTTAATACAACAAAAAGTGCAGTTCATGTTTTTTTTTTTTCCTTTTTAGTTCCCCATCGTATACTATAGGTATGGGGAACTTAGGTAATCGTGAAAATTTTCGACCTCGGTTTTGTGACTTTTCTACACGTTTTCAGGTGTGAGGAATCCGAAAATGACAAAATTTGTATGGTGTCTGTCTGTAGGGTGTCTGTTAGTCCGTTAGTCCGTTAGTCCGTTAATCCGTTAGTTTGTTAGACTGTGTACACGATATCTCAAGAACAAATTGTCGCAAAGAGGTCAGATCAGTTTTAAAATGTTACTTTCGACACTGGCAAGAACCCTATGCATTTGCAACATTCGATTTTAAAAACTTCGCAAGTTATTAGAAATTTACGATTTTCTTAACATGGGAGAATACCCTTACTAAAATTTAAGGTTTTCTAAAACTTTTTTTATGGTTTTATCTAGGTTTTCAGGTATTTAAAAGGTTTCTTTGAAGTTTCGCTAAAAAATACTTCCTGAAAAGAAACCTCATCTAAGTTTTCTTTAGGTTTTATTCTTAAAACCTAGTGGAAACCTACGTGGTTTTAAGTTTTATAGAGGTTTCACAAGGTTTCGAATAAATACATCGATGATAATAAGTTTGCCCATGGTATTCAGACAATACCTTCACTATACCTACAATCAAAAACGTTTCTTAAAGGTTTTAATTTTTAAAACCTTCTAAAACCTGCACTGTTTTAGGTCTTATAGAGGTTACCGAAGGTTACAGATAAATACATCGATCATAATAAGTTTTCCTATGGTATTTAGATAATACCTCTACTATACCTGCAATCAAAAACGTTTCTTAAAGGTTTTATTTTTAAAACTTTTTAAAACCTGCACTGTTTTAGGTCTTGTAGAGGTTTCCCAAGGTTTCATATAAATACATCGATGATAATAAGTCTTCCTATGGTATTTAGTTAATACCGCCACTATACCTACAATCAAAAACGTTTCTTAAAGGTTTTATTTTTAAAACTTTTTAAAACCTGCACTGTTTTGGGTCTTGTAGAGGTTTCCCAAGGTTTCAGATAAATACATCGATGATAATAAGTCTTCCTATGGTATTTAGTTAATACCGCCACTATACCTACAATCAAAAACGTTTCTTAAAGGTTTTATTTTTAAAACTTTTTAAAACCTGCACTGTTTTGGGTCTTGTAGAGGTTTCCCAAGGTTTCAGATAAATACATCGATGATAATAAGTCTTCCTATGGTATTTAGTTAATACCTCCACTATACCTACAATGAAAAACGTTTTTTAAAGGTTTTATTTTTAAAACTTTTTAAAACCTGCACTGTTTTAGGTCTTGTAGAGGTTTTCCAAGGTTTCAGATAAATACATCGATCATAATAAGTTTTCCTGTGGTATTTAGATAATACCTCTACTATACCTACAATCAAAAACGTTTCTTAAAGGTTTTATTTTTAAAACTTTTTAAAACCTGCACTGTTTTAGGTCTTGTAAAGGTTTCCCAAGGTTTCAGATAAATACATCGATGATAATAAGTCTTCCTATGGTATTTATTTAATACCTCCACTATACCTACAATCAAAAACGTTTTTTAAAGGTTTTATTTTTAAAACTTTTTAAAACCTGCACTGTTTTAGGTATTGTAGAGGTTTCCCAAGGTTTCAGATAAATACATCGATGATAATAAGTCTTCCTATGGTATTTAGTTAATACCGCCACTATACCTACAATCAAAAACGTTTCTTAAAGGTTTTATTTTTAAAAGTTTTTAAAACCTCCACTGTTTTAGGTCTTGTAGAGGTTTCCCAAGTTTTCAGATAAATACATCGATGATAATAAGTCTTCCTATGGTATTTAGATAATACGTCCACTATACCTACAATCAAAAATGTTTTCTAATGTTTTACTTTTAAAACCTGTACTGTTTTAGGTCTTGTAGAGGTTTCCCAAGGTTTCAGATAAATACATCGATGATAATAAGTCTTCCTATGGTATTTAGATAATACCTACACTATACCTACAATCAAAAAGGTTGTTTTAAAGGTTTTATTTTTAAAACTTTTTAAAACCTGCTCTGTTTTAGGTCTTATAGAGGTTTCCCAAAGTTTCGGATAAATACTTCTATGATAATAAGTTTTTCCATGGTATTTAGAAAATACCTCCGTTATACCTCAATCAATACTGCTCTGTTAAATAAATCCTTGTCGAGTCATGTTCTTAGTCAGTCTAAAAACATGATCAAGGAATTATTTAACAAAACAATTTGAAGAGTACTTTTTTAATATTTTAATTATTGGCAAGTGCTTGGATACTTTTGCTGGCGACTGTAATTCTTATGCATTACTGTTTAACCAGGAAAAAAAAAAAAAAAAAAAAAAAAAAAAAAAAGAAGCCTCGCAGCTGAATATTTTATTTTTACAATCATCATTGCGAAGAGTTTAACATCCAGATGGTTTCAGTCTATAATATACCTTGTGTTTATCCTTTTCCTTAAAAGGAAAACGTGCATATCATTTATAAAAATAAATAAATAATATTTCAAATTTGCGTACCATTTTATATTAGATGTTATTATAAATCCATGATGTATTTAAACCTTTCTAATATACTAGATAATAACTTTTTAAATTTGAATATATCCAAAACTAATCAATAAAATAATTTTTCATCATTTATTTATAGTACATACTAATATCATGGATACACACTATATATACTAATATCATGGATGCACACTGGGATGCATATTTGGAAAAATGCACACAGAAACTGCCATTTTGCTAAAAAATATAACTTTCTCAAATTAGCATAAAATTTCTCTATCCCGAGACAACGCTAGGGGAGTTTCCCAGATCCCTTGTTATATCTGTCCGCATTAAAATCTCGATTCTGAAACCTTCCGAAAAATTCTAATACGAACACTAGTTATTAAATTCAAGTCCTTGAAACAATTATTTAAGAAGTTTGTTGTTAAAAAAGACTGTAAGAATGATTCATTGCTTTCTCTGTAATGCGTATGCAGAAAACATAGCTCAACATATATATATATATATATATATATATATATATATATATATATATATTCCTTCTACAAATAATGCAAAAAACTTTTAATGAAAGTCATATATTTTTAAATGTTACTTAGAAAAATAAATAAATGAACACAAATTAAGGATAATTACGTCGATTAATAGTAACTAACATTCTATGACGTGATAATAATTTATAGAGACTATTAATAAATAATAATAATGAGTGAATAGTACCTGAACTACTGACGGGCCGCGGCAGCCTGGTCGGTAGAGGTCGAGTTCCAAATCAGAAGATTACCGGTTCGATACTCGAGCCGGTCGGAGACCTTCGCGTCGTGTACATTGATGCAGGCTGATGCGCGTAAAATCCACCGTGGCCGCAATGTCCTCCGTGTTCTTTTCCCAAATTATACAGTCGGTAACAAAAGTGTTCGAACACTAGTGAAAATTCCTATGTAAAAAAGGTACACTTCATACGGTTAGGTTAAAGAAATCCTTGTCGAATCCTGATCTTAGTCAGTGTAAGAACATGATTAGGCAAGGATTTATTTAGCAAAACTATATTAAGCGTACTTTTTTTACATAGGAATTTTCGCTAGTGTTCGGACACTTTTGTTACCGACTGTACCTCTGATGGTCATCGAAACAGGAAGCCATCCCCTCCGTGAAGTACAGCCGGCAGCAGAATTATTGAAGTGCTAGGAATAATTCCTGTTTAAAAGATGGGTACGTAATACTGTTCTGTCAAGTAAATATTTGTCGAGTCATGATCATAGTTTTATACTGTTTATAAAAAAGTAAGTTGATGATTAAAATTAGAAAAAAAAAAAAAAAACATGAAAAATGTGCGCTTCAATAATTTTGCTGCCAACTGTATCAATATTGTGATGGCATGTCTCCTACTGAGGGGAGGGCCGAGTAGTTTTTACGTCGCACTAGTGCTAAGCTATGGTCAGTTGATGCTTCATTTTCTTGAGATATCCTTTATTTTAAAGGCATTTTTCTAAGTTTTTAAAAGAATGTAGGAAGTTAATTATTTATCACTGATATTTTATTTTTAGTCCTCATTTATTAATAATGAAAAAATATATGCATAATTGGATAATTGTAGCAATTTTAACGTTTCTCTATTATAAAGGTACTCTGATCTCGTCACTGTAGTCAAAGGGCGACGATCGAAAACTCATCGTAAGCGATAAGCCATAACAATTTTGGTCTTTCACGGAGGGGATAGCTCCCCCGCTACTTTGAACCCCAGAGGTACAGTCGCCAGCAAAAGTATCCGAGCACTAGCCAATAATTCCGATGTCAAAAAAGTGCACCTTATACTGTTTTGTTAAATAGATCCTCGTCGAATCATGTGCTTAGACTTACTCGACAAGGATTTATTTAACAAAGCAGTATTAAGCGTGCTTTTTTTTAGGCAGGGATTTTTGCTAGTGCTTGGATACTTTTGCTGCCGACAGTATTTTGGATGAGAACATGGCACGTCTCTGGACTAACCTTAGGATTACTTTATCGCCTAGTGTAGCACTAGTGCGACGTATAATCCATTCAACTAATGCCAACCCACCTAATGAATCTTCGAATAAAAATTGCGGTTTTCAAAATGGGATTATAACAGTGTAACTTATGATGACCAGATCAGAGTACCTTTATAATAGAGAAGCGTTCAAAATTGCTACAATTACACCCAATTATGAATGCATTTTTTCCTTCTTAATAAATGAGGACTAAAAATAAAATATCGATGATAAGTAATTAACTTCTTACATTCTTTTAATAATTTAGAAAAAAGTCTTCAAAATAAAAGCTGTCTCCAGAAAATGGGGACATTTGGTCAGCATAGTTAACAGGACAGATATTATAATTTTTTCTTGCAGAATGCAAAAACGTACGAAGTCAGGATTTTTTCTCACTTCTTTGTACTTCAGAATGTCCCTCCTAAATGAAAAAAAAAAAAATGATGAAAATGGTATCATCAAACTATTTAATGACTTTTATATCTTACTATCACAACAGTAAAAATTTCATTCTTCTTTGAATAAGTAGATTTGGACAGTTTCAAAGATTGCAGAATTTTGGAGATTTCTAACACTAAAAAGTTTTTTCAGTCTTTTAGTTTCAAAAGATTTAGATATTCTACAATTTTTGAAATTGCATAACTCGATGAGCTTTGGCCTTAAAAGACGGTGACCAAATTTTCCAAATTTTTGGGGAGGAGCTGCGGTAGCACAGTCCGTAGAATGCCTGGCTCGTAATTTGAAGATTGCGCGTTCGGTACTTGAGCCTGCCAAAGACCTTTGTGTACAGTAAAGGTGGCTGGTGCACGTAAAATCTGTCGTGTCGCAATATTCTCCATATTCCCATCAAAAATTATACCTCTGGGAGTCCCTGAAGCGGAAGAGCCATCCCTTCTGTGTAGGATCAAAAGTGAGATGTCATGTCTCCGAACAACTAGGAGTGAGTCTCAGACCGTTGCCAATTGTCCATTGCGCAACACTAGTGCGTCGTAAAACACATCCAACCAACCTTTATCTTAAAAGGAAATCAATTTCACTGATGTCATTACTTTCAAACCTTTCAAGCATTCAAATAATCTATCCGATTTGGTATCAGAGGTGGGCCCCTGGAGCCACTAGGGGCCCCATGTAACATAAACTTGAATTTTTCAAATAGAAACCATATTTTTTCTTCACAGAATCGTTTTAAGCGGAAAAATCTGTTTTAAAACATATAATGCTCTTTTTTATTTCTTAAACTAAGGGGGCCAGAGGCCCGATTCTTATGTGCAACTAAAGATCTGGAAACACAGAATTATGTTAAAAGGAAATCAATTTCAGTGATGTCATTGATTTCAAAAGTTTCGAGCGTCCAAATAATCTATCCGATTTTTTATCACAGATGGGGCCACAAGGAGCCCCGTGTAACATAAGCTCGATTTTTTCAAATGGAAACCATACATTTTCTTCATAGAATCGTTTTAAGCGGAAATTTTTTTTCTAAAATAAAAAATGCCTTTTTTTATTTCTTAAACTAAGGGGCCAGGGGCCAGATTCCTATGCGCAACTAAAGATCTGAAAGCTCGGAATTATGTTAAACGGAAAGCAATTTCACTGATAACATTGATTACAGAAATTTTATGCATTGAAATAACCTATAAAATTCGGCATCAAAATTGAATTTCTGTTACATGGGCCCCTTATGTTAAAAAGAAAAAACAATATATATATTTTTTTTTTAATTTCGCTTTACATGTTTCCGTGAAAAAAAAAAAAAAAGAATAGTTTGAACCATATCTTTCAGTGATATCATAAGAGACCCCTTCATTTTCAAGATGAAAAATATAATTATTAATAAAATTGGTTAAATGTTCTCATACATACAAATATTGATTGTTTTTCAAAGAATTTCAGCAGCATAGTTTGTAGCATTTGAAAAACAACGATGGCAACACAACACTCAAGATGGACGCTTCGGCGAGCGGGCAAAGTAAAACGTGCTTGTTTCTAACAGCAAAGGTTTCAGTTATCAAGGTAAGTTAACATTTTTTATTTATATTTAATCAAATATTTTCATTGCTTTGCACTGGTTAAAAGCGGATATTTCTATATTTTTTCCAAATAAGTAATATAAAGTATGTTTCATTATTTACAATACAGTTTTATTATTTGGAATATTAAAAACATGTTTTGCAATTCAGTTGATGTTTATAATAACCAACTGATAAGATCAGATCTGCAAATCCTTCTAATCCGTAATTGAATTTTTAATCTAAAAGAAATTTACATCTCATATTTGAAAAAAAATTCACATTTTTACTTTTTATTACCATGTTTTTATTAACTTCGATTCTTGTTTGTTTGTTCGGTACAAATCTTGCAATCTATTTTTAACTAATTTCCCTACTAGCTAGACATTTGAAACTTTCACAGTAACTCAGAACCCGGTGACAACACAATACTTCGATGTCAGATTTTATAGTTTTCTTTTAATTAAATAAAATATGAAAATAATAAGCTCTTAATAGCAATAAAATAGCCATTAAAAAATTAGCCATAATTTAATTGTTGCCAAAAAGAAAAAAAAAAAAATTACGAGTTCATTTTCTTTCAACATAAAAATAAATACATTTAATTAAACGTGAATGTGAAAAAAATTAAAGTGCTAATGTACGATGTTAATATACGTTGTTCTAAAAGGAGTAATATTTTAAAACCAACTTTTTTTTTTTCACTGTTATTATTTCACTGAACTGATTCCGCGGGCTTAAATATTATCTTTTAGCCTCACGTATTTTATTAATGACTCATCAGAAAATTTAAAAACATGGTATATAAAAAGTTTTTTTTTTTTTTTTTTATCTTATAATTATTTTTTTATCAAACTTTTAGCATAATCATTACTTTGAAACACAAATGGGTAGGGGGGGGGAGTAACATTCTTATATTTATTATTCTGCAATTCATACAGACTAGCACTGAAAATAAACCACTATTACATGAATGTTTAACAAAATTAATCAGCGATGAATATTATTTCCAGACTTTCAAAAATATTTTGTTTCATATTTTTTAAATATGTTTGTTTACATTTTATAGGTACCTATTATTTGAATATGCTTAAATTATTTACCATCATATATGAATGTGATAGATTAGTTTTATAAATATTGAAGAAATGTTTATTCTAAAATTTATTAAAAATTCTCTTTCCGTTTTGATGTCTATTTAATTAATAATAACTGACTTTGTATCTGCAAAAGAAAACTGTAAACAAAGGCAGTGATCTCTAATTTCCAAATTCCTATTATCTGCACAACCTCGGTACAAAACTTTTGAGGGAGTTGACTGTAAAACAAATGAAAAGTTTTTTGTTAGTTCAATACTGCACTTTATTTTTCAACTTAAAATATATAAATTTAAATACAAACTATGGATTTTTTTTTTTTTTTTTTACTATCCTAGAGAGTTTGCAGGACAGTTTAAAAGTAGGTATCTTACTTATTGATACAGTCGATTGGGTACCAGCTTCGAATTTATACAAAAAATTGTATACTTAAAAAAAAAAAAAAGTGCAAATATTATGGCTAAAAAGGAATTATAGTTTAGATTTGGCATTATATTTATGCTTTGAGTTTATATAGTTCATAAATTTAAATTTTGAACATCTGTTTTGTCTTTTGGTTCGTTTCTTCCGTTTTTTTTTCCAGTTTCTTCCACTGTCCTGGAAGAATCCCAACCCTGTTTAAATAGTTTACTTCTTTTATCAGTTCTTGCAGAAAACCGGACCAGTAGTTCTACTTATTCCATTTTCAATAGGGAATATGCTATAATAAACGTGATTCTTATTTATCAGTTTATAAATGCATTTAAAAAATATTTAGTGAAATTAGAACACATTACTTGCAATACTATATGAGCAAATCGACAGACAGACTGAACGGAGCTCCAGACACTCTTATTAACTTTGTTGGTACCTAAGAAGTTTAAATTGATCATATTTTATTTAAGTTTTAACAATGAATTAAAATCCAAAGAAACAACGAGCAGTATTTATGAGTTATATTCTCAGATTTTTTTTTTTTTTTTTTTTTTTTTTATCAATCTGCCATTCTCTTGCTTATATGCTATTTATTTCTTATACGAGTATTATAGCCTTTAAAATTATTTACTTTTTATTGATTTGAGTGTATTGTTATATTATAATGTTCTAATTTCATTATAAGCTTAGCTATTTTTTTTTTCTTTCATAAAATTAAATGAATCCAAGAAAAATAGCCTATGGGTAGAAAAAAAAAAAAAAAAAAAAAAAAAACGCGGATATAAACTCTGCATGTACTTTGCAATATGCTGATTCAAAACAGTTATATTACAATCAGGGTTTAACCTGGCAAAAAAGTTTCTTTAGCATTTTAGCTAAAACATATAAGCATTATTTTAGCTTTTTCAAAAATTAATTCTTTGAATAGTATTGATTTCTTTTTCTTAACTTGGTGCCCCCTCAATTTTGTTTTCTGTTTGTTTTGTTCACTGACGATTTTAACCAAGCATATATTGTGATTTAAGAAAAATGAATCAGCAAAATTGTTTCGATTTCAACAAACACAATACTAGCACTGAGAATATATCTATGAAGCAAATTCTTAATTATGTTTTTAAATATTTTTGCATTTAAATTCAACTATTAAAAGTCGAAATTAAATCGGAATGTACTAAATAGATAATGATTCCCAATATTTTCAGTGGTTTTGTAATTTCCGTCCACAAGTATTTGTATAAAAAATTGAGGTAGTTATATAAAGTTATTTTATGAAGTAATCTAGTTTTAGCTTTTTAGCGAAATTCTTACTGACATAGTTTAGCAAAATACAGTATCTTTTAGCAAAATGCTAAAAAAAACTAATGGCAGTTTAAACCCTGATTGCAATATGCAATATAACTGTTCTGACTGCATTCTAGATATTTTATTAAGTTTAAGGGGACTCTCTACCAATCGTCTCCTTAAGCCGAAGCCAGTATTATTCTAGGGGAAATTTTGCCTCGTTATAATTTATTAACTAATACATATTTTATTTTTAAATTCCGTTTTCACTTTCCGGAAATTTACAACTGCTAAACAGATTATCGCTTTCTAAAAATTGATTTTGTTAATTTTTCAGATTGCATTTTTAAACTCAAAAATGAAAAAATTCACATTGTGAAAATTCGCATTTTACAACCTCAAAATAAAATATTAAATATTTTTTAAAATAAGTTTTAGAAATCGATAAATTGTTTAATAGTTGTGAAGTTTCTGAATGTGAAAGCGGAATTTAAAAATATGTATTAGCTAATAAGCTAAAATGGGGCGACATTCTCCATAGAATAGCATTGACTTTGGCTTCTGAAGACGATAAGTAGAGACCTCTTCCACCTTCAACAAGGGGACAAATGTTTATCGTACGTGGAACTGTTATAGTACAGAGGAATTTTGACCATCAAATAAATCTTAAATAAGTAACTGTACTTGGTATTGGTAAAAAAAAAAAAATAATAATTTAATTTTTAAAATTTAATTTAAATAATTTTCAGGAAATTTTAATGCATTTAATATTGTTTATTATAAAACACCATATGTACAAATTTTTATGAAATTCTAAGACAACAATTTGCAATGAAGATTCATAAAGTCCAAAATTTTCACAAGTTCGACCTGAGCCCTCCAATAATTTGGAAAACTCTACACCTATGATCAGAAGGAAAATCGACAGCTTGCAAATTTTAAAGTTTATGTGCAAATTGCCTAGAAAATAAATATGATAATAAAATTTTATTTTTAATTCATTTTGAAAACTCCCTGGAAAATCCCCCGATTTTCAATCAAATTAAGAGATTTTTGGACTCTGAACTTATCCCTATTTATGACTACTTTTTAATTTTTGTTACAATTGGATTAAAATTTAAAATTCATTAAAAAAAACTGATTTTTTAAAAGTTTTTGTACTCTAGTCTAATAAACCATGCGATTTATTTGAAATCTTGAAAGTGGAGTTGAATACTTGAAAACTATAACATTTTAAAATGTCAAAGCAAATTTTGCCTGAAAAGAAGAAAAAAAAAACATTTTAATTAATTAAAATTAAAAGTACATATCAAACATATTTTTATCACTTACCTAAAAAACACTCCTAATAAATCAGCGTTCCAAAAAAAAAAAAAAAAAACATTGAAATCGGTCTATTTGTTTGGAAGCTACTATGAGACAGACAGACAAACACAGAATGCAAACTTAAAACATCTGCTTTTTGGGAAGCGGAGGAGGAGTAGAGATGTTGAAAAATGGGTATTTTTAGAAAATCCTTCTGTCATGCCCAAACTTATACACACACCATAATGATCATCATTACCAATAACAACTATTTCTCTGTTGTCGCCAAAAATATTTTTTACATACAACTTTGTGTCTGAAAAATTTTGCACCTCCCTAGATCAGATGCTGGCTACGCCCATGTTCTGTGTTGTGATTTTTGTACATGGCAAAAGTAAAATACTAATTTTACATGTATATATATATATATATATAGACTATATGCATTTGTTCTTCCAGGAATGCTGCAATTTCTAGAAAGTTGAAAAACCAGAAAAAAAAAGTATCTAAAGGCCTCTGGACATTTAAAATGTGAGAAAAAGCTACTTGGGTAAGATTTTACTTTATTTCAATTTTCAAAACATTGTACCTACAAAGTCAGTCTCAAGTTTAGTGGCTTATACTTAGGGATGTGGGTTTTCTGGAAAATTTTCTAGAAAAATTATTGAAAATTTTCAAAGCCTTTAAATTATGAATGTTTTGTAAAATAAAACTAATACATTAAAAGCTATAAGTAAACAAAACTATTTAAAGAAAAATATGAATAATTATTCAGATCAAAAAGAAATTAATAAACAAAGCATAGAAATTATGATTTAATAATTTTTAATGTCTGTTTTGCATGTATGATAGATGAATAATCTATTTAAATAAAGGGCATGTGTACTAGAGGTCTGTGCGGGTCAGGCTGAATTTTTCAATTTACTGTCGGGCCAAACCAGGCTTAATTTTTTTTTGCGGATTTGAACTGGGCCTGGATGAAACTTTTTCTGGGCCATGTTCGCACAAATCTTTTTCTAGTTTCCTCGATAATCAACGAAAAAGGAAAATTTTGAAATATTTCTTTAGTCATTTATTTTGCATGCTCTTACAAGCTGGTATGTCATAAAGGGCAAAATTAACGGTCGCCACATGGCGACTAAATAAAAAAAGATGGCGATTAAAAATTATGCATCGATCGCCACTAAAGTCGCCACTTTTTGTGATCATTAAAAGATTCTAAAAATCGAGCGACGATAGGCAATTGAAGCCTTGTGATTTTCAATCTTTTTCCATCCATGGCATAAATGTCAATGTTCATTTTAAACTTGCTTTATTATATTCTACAACCTATAAAGAAGTATAATTGTTTAATATATCTCACTCATATAATTTTTGGACTCCCCCCTTCCCTCCCCCTAACGATCTGTGATCACACAGCTTATAGAAAGCTTTATAATCTCTAATCATTCTCCATTTGCTGCAAAAATATAAATATCTATTTTGTAAAGAAGTAGAATTGTTTAATATCTCTTACTCATAATTCTTGTTATTCCCCCCTCCCCCCCTTTCCAACGATTGGCAATTACATGCTCCACTGAAACCTTGTGATTTACAATCTCTCTCCATCCATAACATAAATGTAAATATTCATTTTAAACTTTCTTGATTATATTCTAGAACCTATAAAGAAGTATATAGATGTATCCCCTCCCCCCCCCCCCCCCCGCCACACACACACACACATGTGCACTCCATTTCAACTAGCAGTTAATGATCAAATGTCCTGCAAAGCACAATCTTTTTCCATTATTATCTCCATAGTATATATTTAACCCATTTACGATATTTGATAAATGTGTGTATAAAAATTTGATTTGGCTTAAATGTGTATTTTTCAAAAAAAATTGCATTTGCTTTCTTTTGAGTAGAAATCTTCCTTTTTCCTTCCCATTTTAAAACAGAAATCTCCCTATTTTTAAAGCTACAAATTTGACAGCTAAGTAAATTATTTTTAATGAAGCAGCTAAGTTTCCATATCTATACTTTTTAAGAGGAAATATTTTAACTCTATTGAAATAAAATCATTTTAAAAAGTGTGTCTTTAAAAATAAGAAAAAATAATAAAACTGCTAAATGTATTTACACATGACCATGTAAAAGTTGTGATGATGATGAATCAGCTGATTCATTTACTAGAAAATATCAATGTGAACTGTGAACGATAACAGCTTATTTCACATAAATAAATTGAAAAAAAAAAAAGTACTACTGAATTATCTGAAAGATAAAAACTTTTGCTGTTATTACAGCCCTAAGCAGATTTTAATTTAGGATGTGCAATTTAGGATTTTTAAAAAGAGCGTAATTACAAATTACAATTTCAGTGTCCCTGAGTTAATTTTATTATTATATGTATTTCTTATTTTCATATTTTTCTTGTGGCAATTATACCGCAAAATGGTGACAATGCTTTTTGCAGTCTGAAAGAAATAGTCTTATCATGTGAAAAGTGGCCACTAACTTAAAAAAGTGGCTACTAATGAAACTGACAGTACCGGCCACTGGCCACTAATGAATTTTCCCAGTTTTGCCCTTTAGTAAGTCACATACAATTTTATTTTGTTAAAAAAAGGTTTTTTACTTCAATTTAATTGTCTATCAATCTGACATTACTGTGTAACTAATAATTGTACTGTGACTAATAAAAGAAAAGATTAAATATGTCATGTAAGAAATGAACTAAAAAAATTGCTCTTTTGACTTTGAAAATTTTCCGGAAAAACATAGTGGAAAATTTTCTAAAAAAGAAAATTTTCTGCCCCACATCGCTACTTAGACCAAGTACAAAAGCTCTCACCATTCACATATATGATTGTTATAAAATTACTTCTTTTATGAAGATACTAGATTGAATAAAAATATTGGTAAATGCTTATGGGGAAGTGGGGCAATTATGGCAGGTAAATAGAGGTCAAGACTTACAATTTTTGTAAGTGGCCAGTGGCCACTGAACATGATTAACTCAGTGGCCACTCGCGTGTCGACGTTATACCCGATATTCACACACATAATTAAAAAATATGTATCTATATACATATAAAGGCATAAAACACATATGATATGGTCAGAAAATTAAGAAATAGTGGCCTTTATTGTAATATTTTAATAATAAAAAAATTATGCAATTCCACAGACTTAAAAAAAAAAAAAAGCCTTTAATTTTTATTTAAACTTTCATTCTTCTCAAGCTTAAAATTTTGAATATCTGAAATGAAAGGTGGGAGAAAGACAAAATTGGCTGAGAAATCAAATCATTGGAAAATGATTCAATTTTGAGAGAAGATATCTCGTTTGTATTTCCTTTGAGTGTTTATGATTTTATTATTATTAGTATTTTAAGAGTGAGTTTTATAAAGATATAGGGTAGTTATAGTAGCATATAATGCAACTTTTAAATGCTATTAATAACTATAGTATTAAAAAGAAGATTTTAAAGTTTTAGTAATGAGGAAAAATATATGGACTTTCGTAGTTAAGTATTAATTTCATTTTGATACAGAAAATAGTAGGCTATAATGATGATTGATGACACACTAACAAAATAATGTTATTTCTCGTACACAATTCGTGTTTTGCAAGAATATTTACTTTGTCTCATTGAAAGAGAAATACAAAAATTTGATTCAATTAATAAATTTCACCTAGTGTGACATCTCCATACGGAAAATAGATGTGATTAGCATTAGAAGGAAACAAAACTATTTTGAGTCTGGGGAAAAGGGAGGGGGGGGGCAAAGTCTTTTTTTGGTATATTATCTGAGATTTAATTTTATTAACACACATACAATTGCTAAAATTAGAAATTAGCTGAAAATGTTTTGCTAACATGATTGTTTGGTTAATTGATTGAACATTGATAATGTCACTTTTAATAAATTGATTACCTAAACAGTTATATATATATTTATAGCTTTCTGTCTACATTAAAAATTTCAGGATTTTTTTCATTAGCAGAAAACAATTCTTTAATATAATTGCAATAAGTTTATTTATATCCACATAAAACCTTATTAAAATTCCATGTCAACAACAAAAAAAAAAAAAAAAAAAAATCAAACAAACATAAAATATGATTTTCATTTATGTACATTAATCATACTATTTAAAAAAGCTACAGTAGTTAATTATCAGTTTCGAAAATTAATAAAACCAACTGAGTATTAATTTTCTTAAATGGATTTAGAAAAAATTTTCCTACCTGAAAAATTTAGTCTACATTTTTTCCCCTTGTTTAAACATTTGGAATAGATATTAAATATAAATATTTAATTTAATTGAGAAAAAAAAAGTAGAATTATTATCAAGTTCAGTAATGAAGTTTAAAAATAATTACATATGTGAGAAATATTGAGCACTTCTATTTCTTTATTGTTTCTAAAATTCATCACTATCTGGAGATGTATATGTGTGTGAGGGGGGGGGGGTTAAAAATTAATTACATGGGTAGGAAATATTAAACTCATTCAGTTCTACTTCTAGAATCTAACAAACCAAGTTTAAAATGAATATTGACATTTATGTTGTGGATGGAAGAAGATTGGGAAACAAAGGAATTCTGCAGAACATCTGATCGCCGATCACTAGTTAGAGATAAGAAAATGGAGGGAGGGGCAAAAAATAATTACATGAGCAAGAAATATTTAACAATTCTATTTCTTTGTATTTTTATATTCTATTATTTGTACTTTTATAATTTAATTTAAGTAAAATGATTGATATTGTGGATATATATACTCGCACATACACATGATAAAATACAAATGTTGTACAATAATAATAAGTCATTAAAATCAAATAAATCTTAATTTTAAATTACAAAAAATCCAATTTAAATAAAAAAAAATAAATCAACAACCCTGCACCAGAGCCAAAATATTATTAGGTTTTGTGGAATGAAATGCTAATGATACTTAAACTAAATCAGTCAAAGAAAAGTTTCAAAATATAATTCATGTTTGATGACTTAGTTTTTATATTTTCCTTGGCAAGACAGCCCCAATGGCGACTTATAAATTTTTGCCGCCATCTTAGCAAGATCCCTTTTATTTTATTAAAAATTAAAAAGTCACCAAGGGGAGCTATAATAAAGATACCGTGATGTTGTTTACAGATTTATTATTTCTGTATAAACCAACCGCAGGGGTGAAACTTTTCAGGGGCTACCCCTGAATTCAGGGTTTTTGAAAATTTTGTTGTCTTTTAATTTCATGTTAAATTACTTTGATGAGGATAAATTACTAAAAGGAGGATAAGGTGCCGCAGGCACCACCAGGCTGAACTTTGCTGGTCAGAATTTTCAAAGATCGTAACAAGGTGAGTATATAGGCTGTTTCAGATATTGAAACAGGAAGAAGGTGTTGCAAGCACTACTAAGCAGGAATTTATTATGGTTAAATTTTTCAATAAAGCTATTTGCTCTATATGTCAATATAAGCTGTTGTAGGACCTAAAATGGGAAAAAGGCGCTGCCAGCGAGCGAGAGTTTTATAAAGTCAAAATTTTCAAGGATCACGAACCAGCTGGTTGCTGAAGGCTGCTAGTATACAATAAAATACACTAAATTTAACATACAGAGCAGGAAAAAGTATTTATAGTTAAAATTTTATAAGTATGTTTAGATTTTAATATGTGAAACATGCTTGTGGAAGAGTTAAAATATCTGATTAAATGGTTTCTAATTCCAAGTGTTTAATACATATATATATTTATATTGAATTTTTATTATGTTTTACTATAAGGTACAATTGTGCACAACTCAAAAGACTATTTTATGTAATAATTATTGTAAAAAGAATATTCACAACATGCATTGTTACAGATTTTTTTTTTTTTTTTTTTTTTTTTTTTTTGGGGGGGGGGGGGGGTTATAATTTATTATTTTTTACTTGACATTAAATATGTAGTATCGTATTAGTGATATATATGCCAGTTTGATATTGCTTTATGTAATACTTTTTCAACTTCAATGTATGAACGAAATGGTTTTGAAAAAAGATGAGAAAAAATTAACAAAATTGCAAGTAATTTTTGTATTTTTAAGTCATATATGTATATACAGTGGACACTCGTTAATTCGAATTTTCGGTTAATTCGAACTAATCCAAAATCCCACAAAAGCTCGCATTGGAATAATGTTAAAAAAATCTCATTAATCCGAACTAAATTTTTGTCACTTCGGTTAATTCGAACAAAAAAAAATGATCCCCCAATTTTTTTTTTCTCATTTAATGGAGAAATACACGCTGTGTTTGTTATTTTGTGTCATAAAATAATCAGGTTTTTTCTTTTCTTTTCTTTCTTTCTTTTTTTTTTCTTTTTGGTTGTTTTATTTTGTGTATGTGTGTGTAAAGAGGCACATGACATTCCTATCTCCGCTAAACATTAATCGCTATTGTCCAATTCTTATCAGTACTTAAAACTCCCTGACCTTACCTGCTTTCTTGGATTCCATCAAAACTCTTTATGAATTCATCATGGTTGGGGGGGGGGGGTGAATCATCTGTTTCTTTGTTATCGATTCTAGAGTGCTGCGTCAGTTATGCCTGCAGTTCAGGCAAGTTAATGTGCTTTAGTGTTTCTCCTTCAGTGTGTGTTGTAAACGTGTAAAAATTCATTATGTCTACATGTGGGAAGTACAAAACCCTAACTTTAAAAACAAAGGTTGAAATTTTAAAGAAAGTTGAGAATGGCGAATGTAAAACAAAGTTAGCAGCTGATTATGGAATAAAAAAGAATACATTGTCAACTTATTTGAAAAACAAAGCATCAATTTTAGATTCGTGGGAAAAATCTAAATTTGCTAAAGGAAGGAAACGCATGAGAAATGCGTCCCAAGAATATCTAGAAAAAGCTTTACTAATGTGGTTCAAGGATGCTAGATCTGAAAATTTTCCAATAAATGGACACCTATTGCAGGCGAAAGCTGATGAATTGGCAAGTCGAATGGAAATTGAAGATTTTAAATGCAGTGATGGATGGCTCTCCCGATTTAAGTCAAGGCACAATATTTCTTATAAAAATGTATGTGGCCAAAGCTCTGATGTAAACGAAGATGTATGCAATATTTTCGGTAGGAGACTCTCAGAGCTTTTATCTACTTATCTGCCAAAACATATTTTTAATGCGGACGAAACGGCACTTTTTTATAAACTTTTGCCTAACAAAACACTGCATTTTAAAGGTAATGCTTGCGTAGGAGGTAAAAGCAGTAAACAGAGAATTACAGCTTTAGTTTGTGCTAATATGGATGTTAGCGAAAAACTTAAATTATTAGTGATTGGAAAGTCCAAGAATCCAAGGTGTTTTACAGGAATCAAAACACTACCAGTTGATTATTTATCCAACACAAAAACATGGTTGACACGAGAAATATTCAGTAATTGGTTAAAAGGAATAGATAAGCAGTTTCGAGACAAAAACGTAAAATTCTCCTATTTGTGGATAACGCATCCTGCCACAATAATCTTCCAGAACTGAGTTCCATGCAGGTTGAATATTTGCCGCCAAATACAACTTCGAAGCTACAACCAATGGATCAAGGAATCATACATAATCTTAAAGTAAATTACCGTAAGAGACTCTTAAAAGAAATCCTTTTTTCTTTAGATTGTGGTGAAAATTATGACATTACTCTGCTGACAGCTACAAATGATCTATATGCTGCATCGGATGCTGTTAAAGAAAGCACAATCAGAAATTCCTTTCGTCATGCTAAATTCATGCATGCCGAAGAGAGCAATCAAACCGAAGAATGTGATACTGTTGATACTGATTTTCCTGAATTCAAAAAATTTAAATGTGATAACGTTACTTTTACTGATTATGTAAGTGTAGATGAAGACCTAGAAATCTGTGGAAAACTGAACGATGATGAAATAATAAAAACTTTCCAAAAAGATGAGAAAGAAGAAACCTTATCGTATTCAGATGAGACTGAAGAAACTTTTAAGCGTCCTAATGATGGTTTAATTCAAAGTATGGATAACTTCTGGCCAATAAGATGCGACATGTGTTTAACTCGCTTTGGGCTCAGTGATGCCAGATTGGGGATTTTGTCCCCATTTTGGGGATTTTTAAAGCTTCTGGGGACAATTTCGAGGACCAAATGTTAGTGGGCACTTTTTTGGGGAATTCTAAAATGTTTGGGGACAAATCTGGGGAGTTCTTCAACTTTCTGTCAATGTTGGCAACGTAATGATTTATCCCTACGACTAGAGACTTTCAATAGCTTTACTGTTATTAGGGGATTTTTTTCAAAAATTGAGTTCATTTGCGGAAAAATCTGAGCTCAAATCAGAAAAATCTGCTTGATATTCTTTTTTGAAAAAAAATGTTTTTTCTTCCCCTTTTTAGTGGAAAACTTGTTGGGGATTTTTTCGAAAAAACCCCTTGATTTGCGAAAATTTTAAGACCTGTTTGGGGAAATAATTTTCGACCATCTGGCATCACTGTTTGGGCTGTATTTCAGTCAGATAGCTCCCTTTGTCCTTTCCCATGTTATTCCCATGAACAATTTTTCGAAAAAATTAATTTAAATATTTTATTTCAATAAGAAAATTATGGACTCTTAAGTGTGGATCTCTAAGTAAAATATTTGAATTTATTTTTTCGAAAAATTGCTCACTAAGCTAAAAGACGACCTGTTCAAAGAGTAATATTCAAAAAACAGAATTTAAGCTAAAAGACGACCTGTTGAAGGAGTAATATTCAAAAAACTGAATTTGAAAAAGTTCATTTTTTAATAAAATATTTTTATAAAACGACGCGACAAAAATCCTATTGGATAACATGGGAAGGGAGAAAGGGTGCTATCTGACTGATGTAAAATAAAGTTTTATCTTCAGTAATCTTACAGTGACAGTTTCTTTATAGAAATATATAATATTGGATAGTTTATTACTTTTTTTATGTAGCACTTATTTTTTCTCTTTCCTTTTCCTTCTTTCTTTTTTTTTTTTTTTTTTTTTTTTTTTAAGCCGTACATGTTAAATAAAATTGGTTTAAATGCAAAATGAGTTACTTTAAGTAACAAAATGAAACTTTAACATAATTTTGTTTAAATAATATAATTTTTTTACTGACAATGTATATATATATATATATATATATAATTCAATTTTCAATTGTTGTGAAACTATTACGAATGTGAATTGAACACATATACATTTAAAAAATATTGTAATGATTTGGTAAGCAGAAACAAAAATAAAAATGACAAGTAACTGACATTTAGGATGCATATAAGAGTTTTAAGCAAAAAATATTACTCTCTACGACCAGAAAAGGTGTATCCAATCCAATGGCATTTCTTAACTATTTAAAATGATTTTCCTTTTTATTTAATACCTACATCTTAAGACATTTTTTCTTAAGCTTTATTTTTAGTAGTATTATGAATTTTGATATACTTGGTACAAATAAAACACAGATCACATATTAGCTGTGTTAAAATATGATTTTAAAATAATTAAAGCTTAAAATGGGAAGAATAGAGGATAAACTATACAGAGGTATACTAAAAAGCAATAGTATAAGTTATAAGAAACACAAAATATTGATTCACTTTTTATGATTTTTTTTTATGATAAAGTTATGGTAGTAATATACCAGAAAATACATGGAAAACACTCTATACTTGTATACTTAAATTTCGTGTGCATATGCCTTTAAAAAATAACAAATGTCTGTTTTTTCCTATCTTGAAAGAAATATCGCAATATATCACTAATATCGATATTAACTTGGTGATATATCGCGATATTTAATTTCTGATATCGTCCAGCACTAGTGCAGATATATGCATTTGTGCCTAGTTAAAATTTAAATACATTGGTTATACTGAATATTATTTACTATTTAAAAATAATTTAGTTTGAATTCATAAATGTTAACTTCACAAACTATTCCTGCAGACAGATTTTGGTGTTGATGAAGCTTGTCGCAGAAAGCATAATAAATTTCTGCCACAGGGTCCCTGACTATGCTTAGCAATGGTTGCAAATCCATATACATTTTATATAGCAATTATGGTGGTTTTACATTGCAAATTGTAATAGAATACTACTTAAATCGAACCCTATTTGATTCTTCCAGGTAATTTGACTTTTGATGTATTAAAATTTAAATTGAGTGAAGGAATTGGTTTTTAAGAGTTTAAATTTTAAAGGTTAATAAGAAAAGAAAGAGTAAAAATTTTGCATGGGTTTGCTAGTTGGAAGTATTTCTTTTCACTAAGATAACAACAATGCTTCATTATTAAAAGGAATGTTTTATGCTTAATATAAATAATTGTTCATTTAAGAGAATTGCGGGCATTATAAATTAACTGTTTTAGAGTTATGGAAATTTGTATATATGTATTTTGCAGAGATATAACAATATTAAAATTTCTGTAAAACTTTAAATTTAGTGAAATAAAATTTGAAAAAAAAAAAAAAAAAAAAAAAATCATGGTCTACGTAAATTTATAATTTCCCCCTCTAAATTTTATAATATTATAATTTGACAATATGTTTTGAAAAAAATTAATTTACGAGTGAAGCTGCTAAGTAATATCCAAAAATGCCCAATGGCAGAAAGTTTTGAAGCTGTCTGCGACAGGCTTTTAAAATTTCATAATCCGTTTGCAAAATTTGTGTGTAATCAGGGGTGAAAATGGCTTACACTCAAAAAGTTTGATGGGGGAAGGGGGGGATGTTAACATCAGTGGTGATCTCGTGCAACAATATCGAATACAATTTTACTACAAAACAATATATAAACAATTGTATTCATTCAATTCATCTCATTCAATTAAATATTTTATAGCAGTGTTTGACACAACACAATTATAAATAATTATAATAATATAATTATTAGTTTATTTTTTAAACAGAAATTTTTATAAGTGAATTGTTATCCAAAAGTTGTGGACAATTTTTTTTTCTCAGTGCAGACAACTGTCCGCAAGTCGTTTTTCTGTGTTCGCGACTATGTCGCGGTGTTTCTGCCACTGGGCAAAAATGTTTAGAATAGTATATTTTTAAACTATGGTAATGTAAAATAGAAGGAAATAAATTAAAATTAAAAACATTTTAAAAAATGTTTAAATTTAAATTATTTTTACTATAAATTATCATCACCATCATCTTCTTCAAAGATTAAATTAGGAGCCTCTTGCGGCTTCTTTGTCCAATTACTGTTTTCTGAGTCTGCTGCAGTTTTGCTTGCCCCTTGGAATGTAGTTCAAGGCAGCTCTCAGTAGTCTTCCACGTTTCATACTCTGCACATGATTTTTCCAATTAGCATGGTATTCATTGATCTTGTTTAATAGTTATTACTAAAATAACATAGCTGCCAACTCTCCCGAAAAATTTGGGAGACTCCCGAATTTTGAAGCAATCTCCTGAACTCCCGAAAAACATTACTATCTCCTGAATTTTTCAAAATTTTCGCCACGAGCCGTGCCTAATTCTTCTTTCTCCAGCTACCCCATACTGACGTTCCAGGCATGTGATTTTTGCTGGAAATTCACTTTTTTTTTTTTTTTTTTTTTTTTTTTTTTTTTTTTGTCTAATTTGCGGAATTCGGTGAATTTATTGAGGAAATTTATTTCCTGATTTTAATTTCCATATTTGGGTATAGTTACAAATTAGTTATCGTGCACATATGTTAGATTAAATAATTTTGCTGTCAAATTGACAAAATTTTAATTTGAAATTTCTAGAAACAAAACGGACATAAATTTGATATCGGTTCGTCCTTGGCATTTTGTGTATTTGGTGATCAAAAATATAATACAAAAAACATACATGTCCAATGTATATTTTTGTAATACATATATATTGTACGAAATAGTTTCATATTACTGATTGCTCTCTTAATGTACGTTTTTAAAATAACAATGTTTTTTTGAAAGGAATTAAATATGCTTGCCAGAAAATTGAGTGATCTTTTATATATTTATTTTTCCCCAAGGACGGCATATATTAAATCTGTTCCAATGAATCTGTTCCTTTGAAATGAATCTCATTCTTTTGAACTGAAATGTTTATGTTTAGAAGTGGAAGTCTGCCATTTTATTTTTCTAGAGCATTGAAATTTAAAATTAAATTTTTATTAATTTGACAGAAAAAAATATAACACAACCTAACACACACAGACAGTAACTTATATAAAGTTATACACAAATAAGGGGATTTAAATCGGGAGATAATTTTCATTAATGTTTAAAACTAAACCAATTAACGATTAACATAGGAAATTTTTGCTTGGCACCATGGATGGTCAGTGACGTCATCACATCGCTTGCGTATAGCAATAAATTTATTTAAAAAAATAGTCAATTTCAGTTAATTGAAATGCATTGTTTTTACTTAAAAATGTCTTAAAATTAATTAGATCGTAATTAAAGTAGAAAAAAAATAAAACTCTCATAAATCAAATCCTTTTTTTTTTTAACTTGCATTTATTTTGAACAATATAAACTTTTCAGTTTATACTGTTCAGAACTGCTGCTTATACTGTTAACTGTTGTTTTTTGATCTACCACTCATGTACTCAGATTTCTTCCATTTTAATGGCTGTTTTATTTTAGAATAAAAAATCTGTAGTCAAGAGTATAGTGATGCTACATTATTCAAATTACTGTGTCTATGGTTTTATTTGAGTTTTAAGAAATTGCCAGATTTAACAACTTTCTAATTTTAGGTATTTTTTAATGTAAAAGAATACGTAAATGAAAGGGAAAAATGGGGGAAAATGCATAAAAAATAAAAGTATTTTTAAATACCTTCTTGACATCATAAGGAAATAATTTTTGTATTCTCCACATCTGGCTATCCACACCTTTCGAATGATACCATTTTTAACCCCCTAATAATTAATATGTTAAAAAGAGACCACAAATTTTATGCTTGCCTATTAATATATAGATAAGCGGGATATTCGATTATCCGTTACCCAATTAAGTGGGAACCGACTGTAATAATAATAAAAACTTCTGTTTTTGAGGTTTTAGTGAATTAAAATTTAATATATTTGTTTCTTTTTGGAGATTTTCCTGGTAATTATCTATTAGGAGAGAGATGTGCATTACATAAAAAATGATTTAATAGGTTAAAAATAATTGCTGTTTAAATGTTATGATTAGGCAACTTATTAATAAGCTGCCTTGCTCTTTATTTAGAATAGCATTCTATTTAAAAGATAATTGTAATGTAAATATAAAAAAAAAAAAGTATTATAAATTAAATACAAAATAGCTTATAATAATAACTGCTATTTTTCAGTTAAAAAATAAATAAACAAACACAAAAACAATAGAATTTTAATAAAAATAAACAGAACCAGAAGCTTGTTGTCACAAGGCTAGAAAAATGTAATATAAAAACAGAAACCACTCCTCTCAGCACAGATATGTCATACGTGGGCCAAACACTAACGAATATGTGATTGTCAGAATAGATGAGTTCATACACATGATTAACCACTTTTCTTAGCATGGATATGTCAAATCGAAACTAATCATTAGCATTTCCATTTTTTTCCCGAGTACATACACAATCTGAAAGTATTTTTACCTCTAGCTGATGTAAATTTCTGATGAGACAGCTGCTTTAAAAAAAAAAAAAAAAAAAAAAAAAAAAAAAAAAAGTGTCTGCTATGGGAAATAATCCACACTAAAAATTTAAGTTTTTTAACATATAGTCTGCATGTAAATACAGTACTTAATTTTTGTGTTTCTATACTGATGAATCTTACCGTAAAATCCTGAAAATAACCCATCCCTTGAATGTAAGCCCCCTTTTCTTGCTCAAAGGGAAATTATTCCATTTTCTTAAATATACTCACCCCCTTACCACCAGGTGCATATACATGGCGCCAATAAATCTATCTTTCACCATTTCATCCAAACCTACTTTCAATCTTCTAGATCAGCACATCTGCGCTTTTGGAAAATGGGGTTACTTTCAAGATTTTACAGTACTTTAATATTTATGCAATGTCTATAAATATTTTATTTATTTATTTTTAACAGGATGCTTTGATATAATTCCTGAAAGAATCCAGATCCAATAAAAAGCACAGAAGTACAAAGATTAATAGATAAAATTTTGTCATTTATAAAAATTCTGTATATTTATTTTGTTTTAATATCTGTTTTGTATTTTTAATAAAACTATATTTAATAAAAGTATATTAAAATTCACATTTTCCTTTTTTCTTTGTCGAAAGATCAATCAAGGATCATAAGACAATTTCAGCAGGCAGCCTACCCTGTTGCCTTTTTCTAATGAAATCTCGCCTTCTTTTATCCAATTGTTACATTCCCACATTTTTTTTCCCAGTAATATTCTTGTTTACATTTTATGTTCAAAAATTCTTCACATATTCTTTTTATTTTAGAGTACTAGAACCAGAAAAACAATGTATGAGCCAAGGCTTCTATGGAAGAAACTGCCATTTTGTTTTTTCTTGGTTACGCCCTTGTGAAGAATGAGGCTGATATGCAATTTTTTTCTTTGATTTCTTTCATTGTAATATAAAATAAATAGACCCTTTTTTTTTTGTTGTTTTTTTCTTTTGAAATACCCATTCTACATCCATTTCCTTTTGCTATTCTATTTTGTTCAGAAAATGTAAGATTTGTTAAAGTCTAATCTAAATAATACTCTTTCAGTGATGTCACAATCACGTGCATTAATTTAATCAACATGTGCAGGCAAGTTGATATATGGATAATTTCTAGTGCTGATTCTAAAAAATGAAAAAAAAACAAGCCACTGTGGGTGATTTAATAAAACAGGCATTTTGCTTTCAAAAAGATATTTGCTTAATTTGTTGTCCTTTGGGTTGTGATTTCTGTACATGATAAAAGTAAAAAAAAAAAAATTTCTTGTATCTACTATGAATTTTTTCTTGCAAAAATGCTCTAAAACTATTACTAGAAAACTGCATTAACATTTCCTTATTTTCTGCCTTCACATTCTATTACAGTTGAAACTCGTTAATGTGAATCTCAAGGGGAATAAAAAATATGTTTAGGTTGTGAGTAGTTCATGCTATCAGTAACTCAGAAACTAATCTTTATTTTGACGGGTATTGTGGAAGCAGTTCATGTTAAAAGTAATTCACATCAATAGTGTTGACATTAACAAGCTTAAACTGTATTCAGAATTTAGAGAGCAATTACCTTGAACAAAAATCAGTGTTGGGGATAGGAGTAAAATTGATTCTATTAATTCTAGATATGCTGTTATAACTGTAGTGTGTACTCATTCTGAGATGTTCTTTTACTTTATATTTTAAATCTAAAATATTACTGTATTCTATTCATTTATCTGTTTGATATATAACATATACAGTACAGGATCTATTATCCGGCGTCCTGGTATCTAGAACGCTCGGCCGGAAAGCAAAATGCTAACCAAAACTTTTTAATTATGGCATAATTTAGGAGTGAAAAGATGTACTGCTACCTACTTCTGAATAAAACTTGTATCTGTATATAAATTTTATTCTGTTTACAAGCGTTATATTAAAAAAAAAAGAAATAGTTATAATTAAATGTTATTTAAGGTAATTGTGTTATTCTGAAGAAATATAGTGAGCAGAAAATTGCCCATTATCGTTCTTTCTTTTTTGTTTTTTAATAGCTTTGAGACTTTTGTTTCAATTGACCCATATCTTATTAAATATGGACAGGTAACAAGTACAAAATTTCCTTTTTTTTTAAAAAAAAACTGAGCATAGGAAAAATCGGAAACTTTTTCCACATTAAAAATCGGTGAATCCACCATTGTGATCAATGCAGTGTCAGTAAACAACAGATTACGAATGTTGCCAGATTCTGCAATTCTGTCGAGAGGCAATAGAGGATTGTTTGAATGCTGATGAAAACACTCCTGTCAATCATCAGATGACTGACAGTGAGATTTGTGAAATGGTGACAGATATGTCTGAAAGTGATGATGATGATCAAGTTGAAATAGTTGAGAAAATTTCGAATGAGAAACTCATATTTTACACTGAGCAGCTCATTTCTGGGATGCAACAGAGAAGTTACTTCCATGAACAGCAAATTATGTCAGTGTACAAAATACGAGAGCAACTTGTACAAGAAACTCGTTATAAACAAAAAACTATTACAGAAATGTTCTCAAAATTGAAATATAAGGATTCTGCTCCCTGAATTTAAATTTTATACATGATTTATTTATTTTTCATTTATTAAATTGCAATTTAAATTATAATTAAAAATGTTTTATTTTGTGTAAGTACTAATTCATTAAATTAAATTTATAATTAATATATTTCTATACTATGTCATTCATAACTGCTATTTTTTAAATTTTTTCATGCATTTTTCATACTGACAATAAAGTGTTCCGAACTACGGAAAAAACCCCTTATCCAGAATACTTCAGGCCCCAAGCTTTCTGGATAACGGATCCTATACTGTAGAACATTTTAAATATAAAAATGTAAAACAAATGAATAAGAATCAAAGATCTACTCTTTCTCAACTCTACAATTAATATGAAATATTAATTTTACCAATTAAGATGAACATTGCATATGCTTGGCCTTGTCATAGCTATATTTATAACAATATACTGCAAATTGATTTTCTGCAATACATTCTTTTTTAATGTCTTTTAGGGGAATATATATACACACATGTACAGTTTACCTTTTTAATATTTTATTATTATTTTTGTCCACAAAACTTCATTAAAAATTGTGAACTTAATACATTTCAATACTCAACTAAGAATATATTTAGAAGATTTTTAACCCTTTCAGCGTTAGCCATTTTTTGGTATATCTGTTTAATGATTTATAAAAATTAATACTATGCACAGTATAAATATGAGAATTTAATACTGTATACTACACATGTTTATTAATCTTATTTTCTTGAAAAAAGCAACATATATTTCAAAATTTAGCTACATTAGCCTTTCATGCATGCTGGAAACAGACGGACTTAACACTTATAGGATTAAGTGCACATTTAATTGAACTTTTTATTTGTTTTTCTACATTTCTTTGAAAAAGATTTGCAAATGTATATTACATGAATTTTTTACTATTTCTCTTTCATTTCTGAGCGAAACTTTTACTGAATATGAAGCATAACATGTTCCTTATAGTTCTAAAAATTCCAGATAATTTACGAAGAATTTTTTTTCTAGATATTTGACAAAACTTGTAATTAAAAGAATGTCAAAATGTTTATTGGTAGATAGAGCATACAAAAAACATGGCTCTACTGGGGGAAAGAAAAATTATAGGATATTAAAAAAAAGAAAAAAAATCCCTCTTAGATACCAAATAAAAACATAGGATGTTTTAATAAATACCGTTATGTATTTGTACAAAACATGCAAAGTGTTTAAAAAAAAAAAAAAAAAAAAAAAAAAAAAACTATAGGTTATTTGAGACCTACAAACCTGCAATTTCTTAAAGTACTTCAAGGTGTTTCTGAGAAACTTATGAAAAGAAACTAAAAAAAAACATTGGGGAGGTATTAAAAGAAAGCTTTTGAAGGCTTTTAAAAATACCTAAATGATTCATGATATTTTATAAAAGCCTTTAAAGGTATTTGTGATAAACCTATATAGATATTAATGGAGGTTTTATTAAGGCTTTATTTTCTACCATTAAGTATTTGAGAATACCTTATTTTAATACCTCTAAAACCTATAAAATACCTCTGTAAAGAAACCTTTATAAAACCTTCAAAAAACATCAGAGAGGTATTTAAAAAAACTTTGTAGGTATATTGAAAATTCCTACAAAACCTTTTGGGTTTTATAAAAAACCTGCAATAACTTTCTGAAAAATACCTTATGGTATTCCTGAAAAACCTATGGAGGTATTAATAGAGTTTTTATTATGGCTTTATTTTGCACCATTAAAGCCTTGATAATACCTTATTTTAAATACCTCTGAAACCTGTAAAATACCTTTTGACAGAAACCTAAAGAAAACCTTCAAAAAACATTAAGAAGGTATTTAAAAAAAGCTTTGTAGGTATATTAAAAATACCTGCATGAGTCATGGTATTTTATAAAAAACTTTTGGTATTTATAAAAAACCTACAATAACTTTCTGAAAAACACCATAAGGTATTCGTGAGAAACCTGTGGAGGTATTAATAGAACTTTTATTGTGGCTTTATTTTGCACCATTAAAGCCTTGATAATACCTTATTTTAAATACCTCTAAAACCTGTAAAATACCTGTTTAAAGAAACCTAAAAAAACTTAAATAAAACCTTAAAATTTTAGTAAGGGTAGGACAAAAATTCACTTAAACGTGCATTAAATTGAAACGTTTTACTGTAAAATTGTCAGACCAGTTTTAAAATACCAGTTTTGATGCCGGAATGAACATCAGTAACCATAAATATGCTTCTTTGAAAATTTCGCAAGTTATTGGAAATTTACGAATTTCTTAACATGGTGGTATAGGGCGAAATTTCACATAAACGTCAATTTTGAGAGATATTTTCATCGTAAAGATATCAGACTACTTTTGAAATATTATTTAGGACACTGGCATGAATATTGATGACTATGAATTTTCCAATATAAAAATTTCGTAAGTTATTGGAAATTTACGAATTTCTTTTCACAATAGAATAGGGCAAAATTTTACACAAACGTCAAATCTTGAGGGATATTTTCATCGTAAAGATGTCAAACCACTTTTGAAATATTATGTAGGATACTTACATAAATACCATCGAATATGAATTTTCCAATTTAAAAAAATCGTAAGTTATTTGGAATTTACGATTTACTTAAAATGGCAGAATAAGGCAAAATCGAGCACAAACGTCCATTTTGAGGATCATAAATATATCAGACAATTTCAAAATAACATTTATGATACTTGAATGCACATGATTGACTACAAATATTCTAATGGGAAAATTTCGTAAGTTATTCGAAATTTAAGATTTTATCAACATAGCGAAATGTTGCGATATTTCATATAAATATGCATTTTTGGGATTGTTGCATTGGAAATATTAGCATGAAAAATAAACTACGAAATTGATCCCAATAAAATAAATTAATAGATTAGAATAAGATAAATATGTTGAACTGAATGGTGGGTAGCCTATTAGGTGAGGATTTCGTTATGTCACTGTGCCAAGCGTTTGGTCAAATTCATTTCTCTTAACATGAATATAATATGTCCTGTACAAGAAATTTATGAGAACATACATATGATGGGGAACTGAGCAGAGTCCACCTATGCCAACTAGTTTTACAAGTCGAATTGAATGCGTTATTTTATGTTAAAAAATTATATATATTCAATAAAACACGGTACAATAAAACCAAAAAAATTCAATAAAACCAAAAAAAATAAAAAAAAGGAATTATTTCCTAAAAACTATTTTGATATTAATTACACTCTGACGCCCCAATATTTAGACGTATTTACAGTAAAGTTCTAAAATCGTATGCATGAATGTTCGACGGAAGCGTGTTTATAGAACATTTTTTTATAATCATTTCACCTTTTATTTTATATTCGATTTTTTATAAATATTTACTTAGTGAGAATATATAAATCAGAAGTAACTTAGATAACAAATTTGATATTTCTAGCTATATTAGTATTGTATATAAAATAAATAATAAATAAATAAATAAATAAAAAATGCTTAGTTTCTCATTTACGTCACCCGTTACACATGTGCTACAAATTTGAAACACCCACAGTACTTTACCCCGGTCATAAGCAGTTACTGTGCCAAGTTTGGTTCAAATTGTTGCAGTGGTTTGAGAGGAGGTAAAAGACGTACACATAATGACTTTTTTATACTAAGATTAATTAATTAGGTCGTGACAGTTTACAATCATTTTCTTCTACACAGTATTATCTACAGTATCATTGTTAATGTTCGTGAAAATTTCAGATATATCGGTTAATTGAAGTCAAGAATATAAAATATAACTAATTATTTGTGAAAACACCTGTTTCATAATAGTGGTTGAAAAAATTACATTTTGTTGAAAAAATTACATTATCGAAATCGAAAATTTATCGAAAATATAAATGAATAATTTGAAAGCGATGTTATAATTTGAAAAAAATTAAAAATAATTGTCACCCGTACTAAACTAAATTCTGCTTTTTACCAGAATTTCATCTTTTTTTTTTTTTTTTTTTTTTTTGTTTTGTTTAGTTCCCCATCATACTATAGGTATGGGGAACTTAGGTAATCGTGAAAAATTTCGACCTCGATTTTTTGACTTTTTTATACGTGTTCAGGTGTGAGGAATCCGAAAATGACAAAATTTGTATGGTGTCTGTCTGTAGGGTGTCTGTTAGTGTGTCAGTGTGTCAGTCCGTTAGTGTGTCAGTCCGTTAGTGTGTTAGTCCGTTAGTTTGTTAGTCTGTTAACACGATATCTCACGAACAAATGATCGCAGAGAGGTCATTTCAGTTTTAAAATATTACTTTCGATACTAGCAAGAACCCTATTCATTTGCAAAATTCGAATAAAAAAACTTTGTAAGTTATGAGAAATTTACGATTTTTTTAACATGGGAGAATAGGACAAAATTTCACTTAAACGTGCATTAAATGGAAACTTTTTACATTAAAAATGTCGGACCAGTTTTAAAATATCAGTTCTGATGCCGGAATGAACATCATTAATTATAAATATGCTACTTTGAAAATTTCGCAAGTTATTGGAAATTTACGAATTTCTTAACATAGCAGTATAGGGCAAATTTCACATAAACATCAATCTTGAGGGATATTTTCATCGTAAAGATGTCAAACCACTTTTTAAATATTATTTTGGATACTGGCATGAATATCATAGACAATGATTTTTCCAATTTAAAAAATTCGTAATTTATTTGGAATTTACGATTTACTTAAAATGGAAGAATAAGGGATAATTGAGCATAAACTTCCATTTTGAAGATCATAAAAACATTAGACAACTTCAAAATTACATTTATGATATTTGTTTGAACATGATTGAATACAAATATTCTAATAGGGAAATTTCGTAAATTATTCGTAATGTGCGATTTTATCAACATAGCGAAATTGTAAATTTTTCATATAAATAGGAATTTTGAGGATTAATGCATTGGAAATAGTAGCATGAAATCTAAACAACAGAATTGACCCTGATAAAATAAATTAATAGATTAGAATAAGATAAATATATCGAAGTGAACGGTGGACAGCCTATTAGGCGGAAATTTCATTCTGCACTGTATCAAGTTTTGGTCAAATTCATTTCTTTTAACATGATTATAATATGTCTCCCACTAGAAATTTATGAGAACAGAAATATGATGGGGAACTGAGCAGAGTCCACCTATGCCAACTAGTTTTTTTTTTTTTTTTTTTTTTTAACAGAAAATAAAAGAAAATTAATAATAATCTGTATCGAAAGAAAAAGTATCGATTTTTATTTTTATTCATTTTTACACATTTTATTACATAGTATTATAAAATCGTAGTTTATTAAATTGTCTTTTATCTTAGAAGAATGTGAGATAATTTTAAAATAAGTCAATTTCTAAAGAAATCAGCCTAAAAAGTTGGGGAAACATCATATGCAAACCAATAGATACTGTTTCTTTCTTTTTTCTTTCTTTCTTTTTTTTTTTTTTTTTTTTTGTGCGAATGGATTTATCAGATGAATTTTTGTGTAAGCTTATTATTTTTTGAACACAATTACAAAACCTTTCATTTAGATGTGATGATATCAATTGAAGTGGTATCACTCGTATAGTGTTTACTATTTCTGAATGAAGGTTAAGGTTTTTGCAGAAAAAATTGTCTAAATCAACTCTTTAAAACGTTTTCTGGGCATGTTAGTTGAGTAAAGTTTGTCCTTATGTAATTTATATTTACTCTTTATTTATTTTATTTATTTTTTATTTTATGAAGCATATCGTTTTCATGTTCTTTTCTCTTGTATCATCTAAGTGCGTTGTTATTCCATTATCGTCGTATATAATTAGAATAATTAATAGATTGTGCGCCCTTTTTCTTCTCTTCTACGGAGAATACGTATAATTTGCAAAAATTTTGCAATATGACCTGTGAAACTATTAAAAAGTAAATTAGTTTCATAAGAAAAAAAAGCCACCCATATATTTTACGATGTGAGGAAAATATCAATGTTGTAAATTGATGTCGGTCTTCATAATTCAGGAATTCCATATTCTGCCAGGTGCTAGGCTACTGTAGCGGACCATAAATTACCCGATGCGCTTTTGTCTTATAGTTGTGTCTTAAAACAGAAAGTAAGTTGTACCCTTTCTGGCTGAAATATGTAGAAGTTTGGGGAGGGGAGGGGGACAGAACGCAGGCTACCAACAATAACCCATGTTGCAAGTGTGCTTAAGGGAGATCTGGGATCTTGTGTCAGCTAGCTCACGTGACCTCGACATTATTTGGGGTTCCTACGGCCTGCGGCCACTGTTTTTCGTGAATACACCGATTAATGATTGGAGCTCGACATGTGTGGTGTATTGGAAAGAAAAAAAAATGTAAGGGAACTATTTTAATTCTGCTATGATATGTTGATATACCTAAATATGTTTAATCTATAGTAATCATTTTTACTGTTTTTACGTCGAACACGAAATATACACTTTTTTTTTTCTTTTTTTAAGTGCGTGCAATTTAATAGTCCTTTTACAGAAATTCACATAATTTTCTATGATTGTGAGCTATGAACGCAACACTTTATTTGCTGCATTTTGAGAGAGACAAAATGTATACTAAATCTATTTTTTTTATAAATTACCCAAGAGTAATTTTTAAAATTACAAAACTACAAGTTTTGCATGTCACCGCATCCTAATATTTTATGAGTATTAGTGATGTGGCACTATGATACTATAGGTACATAGAGGTTAAAAAAAAAAAAAAAAAAAAGTGCTGAAAAACATTTAAAAATGCAAAACAGTGTGCATTTATTCTGTCCTTTATATTTTTTCTAAGATTGGTGGAAATTGCTTAAAGTAACACACATATATATATATATATATATTAATTATTACAAACTTTAAGATCCTCTAAATTGCCATTAAAAACATAGGGCACCACTTTATAAATTCGTTTCTTGTACAAAATCGGATACATATGATGTCCAGTGCCTCTTAATGAAGTTACAGGGAGCCATATACATTATATTTCTATTAATACATGTTTTACTTCATTTCGAGGTTATGTGCTTTTTAATCTATTGGTACTTTACAATACTGTCAGTTAGACCATTGTATTTATTTAAAATTTATTTGGGAAATCGAGATATATCTCATTCTCAAGTTAACTTTACAGTATGAGTTCGTTTATTTTGTTAAATATTTGTTCATTCTAATTTATTTAATTTTCAAATAACTACTAAATGGTCAGAAAACTAGTGAGCCTCTCTGTATCTGTTCAAATAAAATAAAGTACATAAAAAAAAAAAAAAAAAAAAAACTATGAATTATTATAATACCATAAAAAGTATAGTTACATTAACGTCTTCCCAAATTTCAAAAATATTTTTTTAGAAAATGTTTATATTTCCCCCGTTAAATAAAAATATATAATGAACGTATAATATATATTTAATTAAAATGTGTATTAAAGAGATTTTTAATAATTATTTTTTTAATTTTATATGCGTGACATAATTTTAAAACATTTTGATTAATTAACGTGTTTCTAAGTTAAATTCATTAGCTAATTACAAAAAAAAGGTATTTTTTATAGGTACAGTAATCTAATGATACATTATAAAATAAAAATAAAAAATTCTGACCTCAGTTTATTTAATAAAAATAAACAGTTTTTTTTTTTTTTTTTTAAATCTGAGTTCTTTCTATACATTTTTTCTATACTTTTCCGAAAAAAAAAAAAAAAAAAAAAAAAAAAAAATGTTTTTCGGATCTTGATTTTTTTTTTTTTTCGTTATTTGGTTTTTGTTAATTAGCGGATAAAATTTATAAGTTAGTTAAGATTTTTTCAATAGAAAGTAGGAACATAATTATAATTACACATAATATTCTGCTTTATATAATTAACTGGAAAATAAAGTGACCTGTTATTTTGAAATTAAAGTAAATCTTAAAACTTCCAATTAGATTAAGTAATTAGCGTTAAAAAAATTAACTTAATAATACTTTGTGCGTCTAAATTTTTTAAACAAGATATTTATTATTAAATTTGTCTTTTCTTTTTAACGATTTAAGTTTTAAAGTTTATTACACTTAAGGACATAATTTCTTTATCAATCATATAAAAATTAGGGCTCCCAGAGAATGTTTTACGTGTGGTTTATTATTAAAACTACTTTTGAGTTTATATATTTTAAATAATATTATAGAATGGAAATCTTTAAACATATATCTTTTTGAAAATAGTGGTAACAATGTAGTAAAGTGCACGTAAAGTTTTAAAAGCGCTACGAGTCTTAACAAAAGTTATTAACTATAAAATTATATATATATATATATATATATATATATATATATTGGGTGTGTATCTGAGTGTGGGTGTATAGAGAGAGATGGCTTGATATATAGATACGGATAGATAAATTGGTAAAGAAATATGTTAAAACAAAGCATATTAATGCATATAATGTCTTAAGTTACATGTATTATAAAACTTTAAAACATTTATATAAACTTTTCTTTTAAATATGCATTTTTTTCGCACACATAAATTATTTTAAACAGTAAATTTTTATTTTTAAAAGAAAAGATAGTATCACAGAGAATAATGGAATATAATTATATCTAATGTAGAGATACGAGAGATGATACGGTAGGGGAGACTGAACACGTGGTGGATCGAAGAAGGGAGTATAGTGTCAGTGCTGCTAGTCTACTTAGTTGTATAATAGCAATAGCAGAGTGCTGTGATCAATGTAAGGTAAAGCTTGGAGAGATCACGCGGTAGGAGAGATTGCGCTCATAGGGGATGGGCAGGAAAAAGTACAGTTGGCGAGTTGTGATTTCTGGTGGTTTTGCAACATCAACAGGGAAGTGGCAACTTGAATGTGCATGTTCATTGCTTCAAGAGTCTAAGATAAAACTTGGTTATTTTGTTTCGTTTTAAAAAATAAATGATAATAACCGTTCCTAGGAGTTTCAATAAAATTGTAATTGAAAAATGTATTTTTAATTCAAACATTTTTTTCATAAGCTACTAACCAAGATTAACGGTACGATTTTCTCTAAAAGCGAATAATTATTTAATATAAGACTGCGTAATTCTGTCGTGCCAAACTCAGTGGTGTGGTATCCTTATATCATACAGGGATACCATTCCGCACTTTTCGATGTAATCAAGCAACGGGTTCGTATACAGGGCCAGCCAAGAAAGTTTAAAAACATTACGTCAATGGTCAAAGTTTCACTTAAGTACTACGAAACAACTATAGGCTGCGCTTATCAAAAGGATATAGACATATTTTTTATTTCTTCATCCCCATATATATGGTGAAGAATGTATTGTTTTTTGGTCAAATTTTCGAAATTGAGTTTAGTTATAATTACACTACTTGAGGTCCCTTGAAACAAACAAAAAAAAAAAAAAAAAAAAAAAAAAAAACATGTTTTTAGCGGTTGTCCTCTGTGTCTGTTATCAGCGTATCTCAATAAGAAATATTAGGAGGAAGTCCAATATCGGTATTCTCAATCTGCATCATACCACATTAAATTTTTCTTTGTAATCAAGCAAATGGTTCACGCACAGTGTTATCCAAGAGAATCCAAATGCATTACGTCTGTACATTACGTTTTTGAGTGAAATTTATGGTAAGTAATTTCACTCATCGACAATCTATAACATCAATAGCCTGCCTTAAATGAAATGAAATAAATATATTTTTTTATCCATAAAAGCATGTTTTGTGTAGATTGCGGTAGGTAAATCAGTCATCATTCTTTTAAATTGCTACCCAAAGTATTTAGATATATTGGGTATATTCTTGGAAATTGCTGGAAGTCTATTTTATTTGGTGTTATGTGTTTTTCACATAGAACTAAATTTACGAACCCGATGTGCTATGTATATAATTTATAGACCACATACGACCTTTATAAAATTAAACCAAACGTTGTTTTCTTTTGAATGTAACTGATGACAGTACTTTTCACCATCTTACTGTATCGATGTACGTTTTTCAGAAAAGAAAAAAAAAATATTGTCATATAAACACTGTAAAGAAGGTATTTTTTTAAGGATTTTCCACTCTACTTTCTGTATAATATCACTTTGTGAGGTTTACTGAAAACGTAAGTCAATTTTTTAGAAGTTGACCTATATTTTTACCTGTTATCAGCATAATTTCAAGCAAATAACTGAAATAAATTCAATTATGGTGTTTTTAATGTTAGTACGAGGTTGCCACTTGAAAAGTTTTATCAAAATTGGCGAGTTTCAAAGAAATAAAAAATCGTCTCGATTACTTTTATTATTATGTTTTAAGTAAGCTCTATAAATGAAAGAGGGCTGATGGAGGCGGTACCCCCCCCCACACTTCCATGCAGCATCATATCATAAATATAATTGTTCCTAAACCTATTTTAGATTGTTTCTAAATTAGATATAACTTTTTTATTTCATCTTATTAAACATTCGTCTTAATATTCAATGTATATTTATTGAAATGCATCTTGTGCGTAAGTGATCCACCAGTTTATTTATAAGCATAAAAACAAGTTTTGTGAAGCGTTTGGTATGAAAATAACTCGTCATTCGTTTACAGGGCTAACTAAAGTATTTGGATACATTGGGGCTGTACTCAGAAATTGCTCTAAGTGTATATTTTATTTTGTGTTATATGTTTTTTCTCGTATAAGGCTAAATTTAAGTACACAAAGTCATGTGTATATATTTTATAGACATTATTCAGACTACCTAAAATTATGCTAAACGTTCTTAGTTCAGCATAGTCACCATTAATTTGCAAACATTTGCGTCATCGGTTAACTCAGGCATCAAAAACATTTTGGAAAAATTCAAGGTTTTTCTTCATGAGTCATGACTTCAACGCTTTTTTAATGCCATCTAATTCATCGAATCTGATTCCGCGTAAGTTGTCTTTCACAGGTCCAAACAGATAAAAGTCAGAAGGTTCAAAATCAGGACTTTAGGGTGGGTAAGGCACTACTGACCTACCAATTTTAGCAATCGCCTGGGTTGTGAAAAATGCGTGAGCGTGCATTATCATAATGAAGCCTGATTGAATGAATGTCTTTTAGTGGTATCTTCTTTCTTATTGCCCACTTAAATTTCTTAAGTGTGTACATATTTTTCATTATTGATTGTGGCACGCGGTTGCAAAAACTCAAAAAGAATAACATCTTGTATTTCCCAAAACACTGTTGCCATAACATGTTTCGACATATAGAAGACAACTTACGCGGTATCAGATTGAATGATGGCTTTAAAACAGCGTTAAAATCATGGCTCAAGTTACAAAACCCTGAATTTTTCGAAAATGGTTTTCATGCCTGGATTAACCGATGGCGCAAATGTGTGCAAACTAATGATGACTATGTTAAAGGGTAGTTTTGTGTAAAGGACAGTTCTCGCTATACTCTGTAATAACTTCTGCTGTTATATGATCCTTAATAAAAAAATATGACACAGGAGACATTATTTTTTGATCCACCATTTTTCATACCTCTACTATGCACAAAGCATTTTTTATGTTCTAATTTCAACTCTGTGTTTTTGTATATATCACATTTTGAGGCCCAAATTACGAGTCCAATTTTTAGCGGATTATAAGTAGTTCTATTTATTAACAGCTTAACGCAAAAATAAACAACTGAGGAAATTCAAATTTGAATTTTCAAGTTCGTATTAGGTTGCCACCTGAAAAAAAATGATCAATATTTGCAAGTTTGAAGGCAAATGAAAAACAATCTTGATTTTTTTAAGATTATATTTAAGCGCTGTAATTGAACGTGTGAGGTGGGTGTCGCGTGGGCGCAACTCCCCATCACAAGCTATTATCTGTCGAGTAAAACTGTTCTTATATCTATTTTAGATTATTTTAAAAGTAGATTTAAATTTATTATTTTACCTTATTGATCTTACAATTTTGTAATTCTTAAAATATTGCTATATTTGTCTGAGTATGTCTGATTATATGTCTGAGTAATCTTACAATATTGTCTTTATATTATTGTGAGTAGCACAACAGGACACTTATGTAACAACACAACCTTTAATTTATGCCATTTAATAACTAAAGTAATCGAGTGTTTTAACTGATTTTAAGTGTGAAGTATATTATGCTCTAGATTTATATAATGTACAAACACATTTATGAACCGTCTAAATAAGGTAGATTTCCAAAAAGAAGGCAGTTTTTTCTTGCATTTTCGGTAGCATTATACACAAAGAAAGGAAAAAGAAACGCTTTTTTAAAATTTGTAATGTTCTCATACTCTTTTCAGGAACAATTTTCTGAAATAATCTTATAATTTTATTGTATGAAATATTTACTAAAATGAAGGACGGGAATAAATAATGGAAAATATAATTATATAACCTCACATGGTTTTTCTTCTCACGGAGTACGGATAACCAAGAAGTTCTAATTTTCTCGGAAATAAGGATACATTAAATTGAATTGAAATGCCGTGAAGCCTGCCTAATGGAGTATCGATTATATACTGTATATATCGTTTTATGCAACAAATTTTGATTACAATAATTTATTTCTATGTACAATCCCCCGTTTCATGGAGTATCATTTTGTAAAAGTAATCAGCTTAATGTTAATTTTTTAACCAGTATCATATCGATATTTTTATATTTCACCCATTTTTAAATTTTACATTTTTATATTTATGTCAGGTATATTTGTTATCTTAAGAAACATTGGACCTATGTTTTTATCGACGTCATTTGATACATTTATCAGAAAACCATAAATCATTTAATTTTCTTAATCGCCGTAAAGGATTTATAGATGATTAAAATATACTACTAATAATAATTAATTTAATTTTTTATGATTTCATGCAATAATAAAGCACGAATCATTTAATCAAAATTAAAAACAAATAAATAAATATCTTGTAATATAAATATAAACACACACACACACACACACACACATATATATATATATATTACGTCATGTTCAAAAATGGTGACTGTATTATAATTGATCTTATTTAGAGGTATTGTTCATATACTCTACACTTCTATATAAAACTCTTTTTTTGTAATAATACAACTGTTTACAAACCTCAATGCTACACTCCGCCAGGTACGCTTCAAATATTACCCCATCGGGCGCGTTGTATCTGACAGATAAATATCGCAATTTAAAGTTATTTATAAATTTAATCAGCTTTAAATAAATTATGTTTTGTACTAGAATTCTCCTTACCTACATCCAGACAATTCTTCTCCTTCATTTCCTTCATTTCAATAAAAAAATAAAATGAAATTATAAATGCAATACAAAAAATTTCATGTATAAAATGAAATAAAAAGTAATCCTTGGCATCAATTTGAGAAGCATCTCTTTCATTCTCTTTTTTTTAATGGACAGGGACACATATTAGTGTTGTTTAACCTGTAAAAAAACGTTTACCTAACGTTTAAACTGTAAAAAAAAAGAAAAAAAAAACATTAACCATAAATAATTATCATTTCTTTGGGATATTAAATTATTCTAGGTAATTTTGTTATGATATTTTAATATTTTTCGTTTCAAAATTTGTTTCAGTATTTTTAACATAATAAGTTTGTTATACAGGAAAATGTAAGCACGGTTATGGAAATTCCAAAATTTCCTCATTATACAAATTATAATGAGTAAAAAACAGTGCAAAATATAAGACTGCAACGTTTCAGATTAAAAAAAATGTATATGAACAACATTGACATGAGACGTAAATTTCTATTTGAAATTTTAGACATAACTTTGCCAGCAACTTTACTGAATTTGACATTTTCGAAAGTACTTGAATGTAATATATTAGCTATTCATTTTTTTTCTAAATACTAATTTTAAATTTGAAACTTTATGTATATTAAATACTTATTATATAAATTTAAATTATTCCATGTTTTTTTATTTATTTTAATCTTTATCATTATTAGACAGTGACATAAAAAAAAAAAAAAAAAAAAAAAAAAATGTATGTCATATATATATATATACAGAGCTGCCAACCTAATCCGGCAAATTGTTTGTACCGCCCCTTTTCCTACACCACTTAATTTTTAGAGTATTTGTTTTCTTAATTCATCGTAAATATATTTGAAGAGAATTACACTAAAAATTTAGTGGTGTACAAAAAGGAGCGGTACTAACGATTTGCCGGATTAGGTTGGCAGCTCTGTATATATATATATATATATATTTCTTTTTCTGTAGATATTATAAGCGTGTCTATATAATATAAATAACTATTGTTTTTAACCAGGCTGTAAGACATAAGCTAGATATACATTTTTATTTAATGCTTTAAAGTGAGCTTACTTAAGTTTTATTTTATTTTTATTTTTGTTTTTATTTTTTTATTTTTTTATTTATTTTTTTATTTTATTTATTTATTTATTTATTTATTTTTATTAAAATTCCGCTTGTACATTGCACAAATGACGAATTTTGTCAGTATAATATCGATTGCTAAAATCAATAGTAACATAATTAAGACAAAAAAAAATTAATATGTAAGTATTACCGTATTGTGTATTATACTGTAGTTTACGGAAATAAGTATTAATATAATAAATATATTTTACGTAAAATTAATGACGAATATATAAAATATTATAGAAATTCAATTTGAAATTTCAGTACAGATTTACTTTTATAACCTATTATCCATTTTAAATTCTGCTCGGAAAGTATTATGCAAAAGTAATACATAACAAACTTTATAGAAATAGCTATCCTGAACATCAGTAAAACGCACCTAAATTTTAAATTATTATTCTTATAACAACATTAATATATATATATATATATATATATATATATATATATTAATGCATGCTTATTTATTTCGAGACGTTTATAATAATAATGATTTTTTTTTCCTGTCACAGATATCTTTCTGATTTTAATATTCATATATATTAAAAGGAGAATATGTGTGTGCATGTTTGTGTATGTGTGCTTGTTTATGTATACGTGTTTATGTATGGCTTTGTGTGCGATCGGATGATCACAGAGCGACAGAATTTTCCTTTAATGTCCGTTTGGAACTCTTTTGATGCAACTCGAAGCTCGATTTCTGAATTTTTGTGTAGTAATATATATATAAATGTCTAAAATAATCTCTGGAGATAAAAACTTAAATGTAAGATGTCTCTCTGTGCATCATTATCTCAGTTGCTTAGAACACCTGTCTAATAACATGAAGGTCAGACTTCAATTATACAAAGGGTCTATGAGTTACATTTTGAAACTAATTAATTAATTTAAAAGGTGTCAATAAAAAATAATAATAATAATAATAATAAAAAATCTTTCAGTGTCTTTATAGTTTTCTAAACCGCATGGATGACCGGTGATGGGGAAAAAACAATATTCAATTTAAATGTGTGTTAGTCGCTTTGTGGGCAAATGATGAGTCATTAATAGCTATAGAATTTTGCGTAAAGGTTCGTTTTTACCTCTCTTCATGTACTTCAAAACACCATCTTTAAACACTTGACTATTTTTTTTTCAGTTTTTTGCAGTTCGCAGTTGAAAATTTTCCAGTTTAGGAGGTCGTCTTATGCTGCTATATGTTGTCTTAGAGTGAAGGTCAGAACCTGTCTGAGAAGTATCTGTCTGAAAAGTGTAGTTCTTGAATGGTAGCAGCGCAACTACTCATCGATTTAGCACTTGAATTTAAATGTCCGGATCTGGCACAAGTGCAAGCTGTGGAACCCACAGCAATGTTTTAAAATAGTCCTATAACTTTTTTTTTCTTTTAATAATGTTAATTTATAATATGATTTAAAATATCATGATATAGGGAAAATTCCTTCAAATATAGTTATTAGCAACACATGCAAAGCCTCCTAATGTTAAACATATTTTTTACGCCTTTTTTTTTTTTTTTTTTTTTTTCTTTTTTAAGACCTATTTGTTTTTTTAAATGTTTTAAAATTAAACCTTATGTCTGATTTAGATAATTTATGAATGCCTAGAATCGACTCATATCTCATGTAAGTGAATCATATCTGTATTTAACATGAAGAAAAATGCCTAAATGATTCTGATTTAAAACGTTTTTCAATAATAAAAATTATAAAATTATATTTAACATTATATAAATATATCGACATCCATTAAACCCATATAAATAATACTAATAATTGAACATTGTCTGTTTTATGCGTAGCACATTAGTGATTTATTATTACTACTACTATTATTATTATTATTTCAGAAATGGAATAATATATCTTAAAATATTTTTCTGAAAATATTATTTTCGACTTGTTTCTTTGTAATTTTATATTCATTTCAATTAATTAATTAGAAAACTATGAGGATACAATAAAATTGTTGTTAATAAATATAATATAATATTGAATCAATAATTAAACTGGAAGTCAATACACAGAAGCAGTTTAAAGAAACGAACCCTTCATAAACATAATTAAAATTTAAAATTTATTCAGTGTCAAAAAAATTTTGAAATAACTTGTTAAAATAAATTTTTTGGAATCATTATGAAGCACTGGTACATTTATAATAACAAAATAATTATATACATCATGCCTTTTTATCATTTTTAAATTGAGACAATCCTTTGCAGATTCATTAAATTTTAAAAAGTGATTAAATGGATTAAAAAATTAAAAATCTTTATTATATATATATAATACATATTTAATACATACAGATATTTAATACATATAAATATTTGCAGTTATATATCTTTATTGTAGATGTCTGCACGAATTTAATTATTTCCTGTTTTAATTTTGATAATAATTCAGAAATCCGGATTCTGCCCATTTTCAATTAGTAAAATAATACCAAATAATTTACTAGAAATCTTATTATATAACTGAACCAAATTCACGAATGAAATGATAACAAAATATAATAACATTTCGTGTTTTCTCCAATCTAATTAGAAAAGAATTTTCTTTCGAAACTCGTGTTAATTACACAGATAAATTTTAATGTCAGGAAAATATTTTGTAATTGCTTTTAGAATAATGAATGAAGACGTCGCTTTCTCACATTTTTATCATTAAAATTAAAACACGATAAGGATTTTCTTTTTCAGCTAAGTAATAATAATATTTCTTAAGAAGTTGTTCATATAATAAGTTTTTTTTTTTTTTTTTTTTTTTTTTCCTCTCTTTCTTTTTTGATTATAATAAGAGGATAAAAAGAATTTGACCAAAATGCAGGTGATTTTTTTTTTTTTTTTTTTTATATATAAAATATTTCACTTTCTATTATTTCCTCTCAAAATATAACATGGATAATTTTGTAAATAACAAACAGAATACGTAATATTATTTATATTTATAACTATAATTTATTTGATATTATTCTATTTAATCATTTATTTATTTATTTATCGCTAAATTACATTAAATATTTATATTATGGACATATCATTTCTGTTCCTCTTTATCCATTACAGGTTATTGTATTAACATTTATTTTAAATTTAAAGGAAAGCAATCTTAAATAACATTTTGTTATATACAAGGTGGCTACAAAATACTGTTTGACATATCGAATAGCTTTATAGCAGATATATAATGGAGAAGATGGTAAATACCACAGCTTTGTTTTGTCTAATAAGTGTTTGAAATTCTTTTACCAAACGAATAAAATTACCTGTTACTTTTTGGAGTGCTACAGTATTTAGTAACAGTCCTGTATTTTCAGTTGCTGACATAGACTTTTTTTTTTCTTTTATGAACTACAAAACAATAAAAATCTGTTGAGAGGGAAAAAAAAATGTTCTTTGTTGTTTAAGTTTCATGTGAATTGTAAGGAAATGTAAAAGGTGATACAAAATTAAATCTATTATACTTCCATTTTAATGACAGTTATTATTGTACTTTTTCGTATAAACATATTAATTATCTATAAAACTTTTTTTTTTAAGATACGAGAGAGAGAGAGAGAGATTTTAAGAAAGGAAAGATGAAAATACAGAAATAAACATTGCATTTTTAGACAGCAATTATTTATTTCAATCTGAATACCGCTGTTATTTTTTAGATCCTGAATAATTATTCCAGTAAATTTTCATTTATTTAGATTTCTATTTATTTATTTATTTATTTTTATTTTTATTTATTTTTATTTTTTACCGTATATTATAAATTTGTATATATTTTGAAATAAATAATGTAATATATTATTTTTATTACAAATTAAATATTATTTAAAAATGGCTTTAGTTTTTTTTTTTTTTTTTTTTTTTTTTTTTTTGCCAATTAGGAAAATTTTTGGATAAAAAGTACGAGACAATCTTCTTTTCAATACTGTAATGCTTAGGACTAACATTTGATGTAAAAAATTATTAATAACAGAAATATTCAATTTAAAATGTTTAAAAAAAAGTATAATTAATATATATATATATTCTTTTTTAATTTAGAATTATAAATTTCGTATAGAATATTTCGTTGTTTCGTCATTAATTTTAATTATTGTATTTCCATCTTCATCATAAAAAATAGCTACATTTATCATCAATTGGTAACGCTATAATTAGTAGATTTTTTTCAAGCGTGGAATTATATATATGTATATTTAATACAAAAAAAAAAAAGAAGCTGAAGAAAAATTTCATTCAAGATATAATTACAAATTCCAAAATGATTGTGGAATATTTTAATTGTAAATTTTTTTGCATGGGATCCCTATTGTGATACAAATTTATTTTGTGAACAAATTAAATCAACTTATTATTATTATTATTATTATTATTATTATTTAAATATTTTTTTATCCTCCTCTCTTTCCATTAAATTCTATTGGTTGATAAATATTAATAGAATCCGATTCCCTTTTTATGCCATTACATTTTTTTCTTTCGTTTATTTATGCAATGATGAAGTTTCTCTCACTTCTACCAAAATAGTTGCCTGCAATTTTATTAAATCCTTAGCGTTCTATACGTTGAGGACTTAATCTGTGTTTGTTTATCTAGGGTCGACTTTCTTTTTAATATGCTTCGATATTCCTGCATATTCTGCTGAATTCTATTGCTTGATAAAAATCCAATTATATTATTATATATAACAGTTTCGTTTCTTTATGCACTGATGACAGTACGGTTAATGCTACCGAACTTGTGTCTACAATTTCATGATTATCTGTCTTTTTACACGTTGAAGATTTTTCTTGTGTTCGTTTGTTCAATCTTTGTTTTCTGAAAACGTATTAACTATGATTTACACTCCTCCCCCCCCCCCCCCAAATCGAAAAAAAAAATTAAATATAAAGTAAAATAAAATAATAAAAAATAAAATAAAAATACGATTATTTATGTAAAAGTATCATTCAAATTTGTACGTTTAATTTTTTACTTGAATTTATAAAAGAATCTCCCATAATCGTACAAATAATGGATGTCATTTTATTTATTTATTTATTTTTGTTCTCAATGCGTTATTGCATACAAGATGTAATTTTCGCACCTAAAGTACCACATTGATATCATTTCATTTTATTTGTTTCAATCATACAGATTAAAACAATGCAAAAAGTCGATTTATTATTATTACAATGCAAGTAAGTTTATTATGCAAGTTTCAAGTGTGACCCTTGAAAGATTAAATACATTCTTAATATACGGATTTCCATGCAAGAGTTTCCTAACAGACTGAAAGGCGGTTATATTCGTTTCCTGTTAGAGATAAGTTGACTGTAAATTGCAAAATTGTTTAAAATAAGGTAGTGGTTAAGACCACGTTCATGAAGATTTATTATCTTTAATTCTGAATTATTTATTTATTCATTTTTTTATTAGTTTTTAGGACCACTCCAGACAAATTTGGTAAATTACAAAAAATTAATAAATTAATAATTAATAAAAAAAAATAATGCAACAATCGCGTTACAAAAATCCGCATAATTCAATCGCTAGAAGTAAGCGAGTTATGTTATTTGAATGCTGAATAAAGGAAAAAATAATTAGACACATTTTTGAAAACTGTATTCTCTGCTTTAGGCTATACATCATTCAGATTCCCTCTTTCATTCTTTCAACATTATCCAATCAAGTTTTCGTTTCGTTTTATAAGAATATTTCATTCATAAATGAAGTTTTTCGAATTGTGTTTTCTGAATATTACTCTTTGAATATGTCGCCTTTTAGCTTAGAGAGCAATTTTTTTATGAAAAATAAATTTAGATATTTCGTTGAGAGATTTAAATTTAGATTCATTAATTTAAGAATTGAAATAAAATAATTAAATAATTATTATATATATATATATATATAGTTTTTTTTTTTTTTTTTTAAATGGTGATTAAGCAAAAATGCGACATATTTAAAAAGTAATATTCAAAAAACAAAAATTGAAAAACTCCATTATGGAAATAGATACATTTTTAAAAGAAGCAACAAAAATCCTACAGTGGAACAGGAAAAGGAAAAAAGGGATCTATCTGACTGATGTACTGACAGAAAAAAAAAATAATAAATCTATGAATATTCAATGATTATTCTAAAAGAGACTGGATATCTAAGAAAGGAACTATAATTAGATCTACTGATATTAAAGTACTGAATAATTTTAATTATAGACAATAAAATATATAAATTTACAAATATATATATATATATATAACTTATTTTGTATTTCAAAATGTCCATGTGTACATTGTATGTATACATCGCACATATAAATATACCATATTAATAATTGATATATCAGTACGTCATTACATAAAATCAAGTACTTAATTAAAGCATTACATTACACTTCTATTATTTAATATCATAATATTAAACACACTTTGTGAAAGGAGAAATAAAAGCAATGAAAGCTGCAGAGTGGAAAAGAAATCTCAACATTTTTAGTAGTTAGAACTGTTGACCTAGAGATAACAGTGTTATATGAGAAATATGAATCAAGATATAAATACGAATTAATCACTAAATCAATAATCAGTTGATATTTGGTCCACTGAACATCTGAGACCTTCCCAACAGGATTAATTTTGAAGTTACCTAAAGGAACAGACAATCTTTTTTTTTTTTTTTTTTTTTTTTTTACAAAGTGAACAATCTTTGAAATGAATTTTTCACTTTTAAGAAGATAGCATGTTTTTACTTACAATATTTTTTTTCGAATATGTAATGTTCTTCATTATTATTTATTTATTTACCTATTAATTAATTAATTAATTAATTAATTAATTTTGAAAAATATTTGAAGTTAAGCATCAGGCACGTCTTATAACTCCATATTCCAGAATTTCCCTTATGTAGCGAACACAGTTGTGGTTGTCCGCAATGTGCACTAGATGAGATCGACAGTTATACCCAATAGCTCCTAACACCATGATGCTAGGCGTTTGTGCAGCATGACGCTGGATAACACACCGTGGAAGCAGAAGTTCCTCCTGTAACATCTGACGCGTACTCTTCCATCATTGCACTCCAGATTGTAGCGAGATTCATCAGAGAAAACAATTTGTTGCCACTGGGCAAGCCACGTGCTGTTTAGCTGGGCACATTGAAGTCGGAGGCGTTTGTGATTTAGCGAGACGGGAATCTTGCATAGAGGAAATCTTGCATGCAGTTCATGCTGCAGCAAACGGCGACAAGCAGCGGAGCTAGACACTAAATCACCTGTAATCGTGCTTCAACGTTGTGTTAACACTCGCGGTACACTGTACGGTCTGTCACAGCCATGCGGATAATGTATTTGTCGTGTCGTGCTGTAAGTCTATTCCGTGCCCCACCGCCAGATTTTCAGCGTGTTTGATTCTTCTCTGTCCATTTCTTCGAAATATGCATAACTGATGTGTCATTACACTGTGTGCGGGCTGCGATTTTTCGATACAAAAATCCACCTTCTCGCATACCAACGATGCGGCCTTGTACGAAATCCTTTAGTTGTTGGTATGACATCCTCCTTTTGACGAGACAAAGCGACCACCAATGAAACGTATACCGCAGACAGAGGACGATAAACAAATTTCAACGCGCCTTTACAGTCCTTTATGTACCTAGAACAAGCGACTCGTAAGGAGTCGGTTATTGTTCCACGCATGCGCGATCGCTTGGTATTTCTATAATTTCCTGGCAATAATTTCCACCATCTGCTCTTGCCCGTTGTCGCGATGGGATCTTATCCTGGCAACTTGCAGGAGTACCAGTATTTAGCAATCTGTTTCATTTCCCAGAGACTTTACTCATATAGACTTTTCAATCAAGAACTTTCGTATACTTCATGCCACCTGTCGCGTGGGGCATAGCTCGGAAATTTAGCACCTGAATAATCGCCCACTGTCGGCTTAGGCCGGATTGCGCCCGGCGAAATTTATATTTTTCTTTTTTTTTTTTTTTTTTTCTTTTTTTTTTTTTGAGTTTTTCAATAAACTGCGAGTAGTCCCCTTAGAAGCGCTCTACATCGCTCCAAGAGTTATGAGCGGGGGCTGCTCCCTGTTAATCATTTGCATGCAAATTGGGTCTCCTCTCCTCCCGAGTGTGATGAAGTTTGCCTCAGCGCTCTCGATGGCCGGCTAAACTACTAGGGTCAGGGGTGAGTACTGGTTGCGTACTGTGTTGTGTTGGATGCGGGAATGTTCAGGCTCTCCGTAGATATATAATTTTTGTCTCTAGCCCCACTGGTTAGTTTTTTATGTTTATTTTTATAATATTGTGTTTTTACTTGAGTTTTTTCCCTATACAGAACTTCTGTAGGGGCATTTTCTTTAAATATAAATTAGTTAATTAATGAAAATCAAGTTTATGTTATCTTCTATGCATAATTTAAACATTACTTGTCACTGTAATCAAATTTATAATTACTCAATATACTTAAATCATTATTACTTATCATTATAATTACGTTTTTCATTTTTAATCTTCCCTTTATTTTCCCCTTTACTGATTCTTACAATGTATTTGATTTTATTGATTTTCCCTTTCCCAATTTATATCGGGATTTTTTTTCAAAACTAAACCATAACTTTTAATGCTGTTGCCACTGATAATATAGTGAATGTTTTTTGAGTATTTTCTCATTGGTTAATCCCTAACGATTTCGCGGGCATGGATTTTAACGGCAAACTCGTTGCCACGCAATATTTCTAAATCACACTGTATTATTCACTGTATTGAGGTGGCCAACCATTCTTAAAATTGCTTGTTTTTGTTTATTATGTGTTCCTTAAATTATGGAAGATTAAGTAATTTCTTTTTAATCAGTGGGGTTCTAATGCTTCTCTAAATTGTCTCAACCTTGCTGTGCCCTGGGATGGTTACGTTTAGCATTGTTTTTAATCAATTGAGTTAGTTCCTATGACAGTTTTATCCTAGGGATTTAAATTATTTACATTTTTCTCCGTTTTGAGTGGACTGGTTATCGGATTTTCAATTATCTTACACCGTTGGATAGGTCTTGAGTTGCCCCACCCTTTCAGCTAACCCTCCTCCCTCCCCGCTAGAGGGCGCATTTCCTATCCCCCTTTTCCTATATCTTTTTAAGTTACCATAGTATTTTAGAGTTTTTTGTTGCCTTTTATTTATTTATTTTTTATTTAAATTTTTGTAGCCAAATCGTGCTTTTTAAATTTTTGGCTTTTTGGCGACCAGGGAACCAAATTTTTACGAGGGTTGCTATTTATATTTCTGGCCTTGGCAACAGTAAGTGTTGCTAGGCGACCGCAGACGATTTTAATCGAAAGTTTGATATTTTTAAACGTAAATTCAGCAGACGATTTACCATTATAGCTTTATTTGTGTTGTTGACAGTAAATTGAAAAGTTCTTCTCTTTCAAAAAATGGAATTGAATCGTGAAAATTTTCGTGCGATTATTTTTCATAACTTTCGACGTGGATTGTCAAGACAAGTGTGCTTTGATGAACTTAATTCTTTATACAGCGATAAAGCGCCATCCTACAGCACTGTAAAAAATTGGTATAACGAATTTAATCGTGGTCGATGTTCGATCCAGGACGAATCCCGTGCAGGTCGTCCAAAATCTGTTGTTGTGCCAGAAAAGATCGATGCTGTGCGTGAACTGATAAAGCAAGATCGTCATGTGACATACCGTGAGATTGAGGCGTCTTTGGACATTAGTATGACTAGCATCAATAAAGTATTGCATGAACATTTGAGCGTAAAAAAAATTTGTTCGCGTTGGATCCCGCATAATCTGACAAACGCTCAAAAAAAGGCTCGTGTCGATTGGTGCAAGGAAATGTTGGAAAAATACGTTCAAGGTACATCAAAGGCTGTGTATAATATCTACACAGGTGACGAATCATGGATCTATGCATATGAGCCGGAAACAAAACAGCAATCAACTGTATGGGTCTTCCAAGGCGAAGCAAAACCAACAAAAGTTGTTCGAGGAAGAAGCACATCGAAACAAATGATTGCCTGTTTCTTCGGCATTAACGGTCATGTGGCAACAGTGGCGTTAGAGCAACGCAGGACGGTCAATTCTGAATGGTACACGACCATTTGTTTGCCAGAAGTCATCGGAGAAATTCGAAAAAAGCAGAAGAACAGGCGAATCATTCTTCATCATGACAATGCGAGCTCTCACACATCGACTCAAACAAATGCATTTCTGACTCAGCGAAAGATCGAACTGATGGGTCATCAGCCGTACAGCCCTGATTTGGCACCCAATGACTTCTTCTTATTCCCACACATCAAAAATAAATTACGTGGACAACGATTTTCGACCCCCGAAGAAGCGGTTGATGCATTCAAAACGCATGTTTTGGAGTTACATCAATCGGACTGGAAAAAGTTCTTTGAAAATTGGTTCAAACGCATGCAAAAGTGTATTGATCATCATGGAGAATATTTTGAAAAACAATAAAACCAATTTCGATCCTACATATTTGTTTTTTCATTATTAGGCCAGAAATATAAATAGCAACCCTCGTAATAACTGTGTTTACAAACTTTAACTTGCAATCTAATCCATTCTTTATTTTAACCTGTCTGTATAGGACTTCATCTTCACTAATTACTTAAGTGCTAATAGCAATTTTATTAAACCAATTATTTGGCGCCTTTTTATTTGACAATTCCAGTTTTTCCGGTTTTTTGTGAATATCTCGGCCTCTAATTGTTCAATTTTATTATGCTTTATACCGTTGAATAGGTTTTTGCTTGCCCCACCCTCTGAGCTAACTCCCTTTTCCCCCCGCCAGAGGGCGCATTCCCTATTCTTTAATGTCTATATCTCTTATTCCAAATGTTGGTTCTTCGCGTCTCCGGTGGCCTTTTGTGTAATTAAACTAAATTTTATTAACCACGTCGTACTTTTTCTCTTTTGGCTTTTTGGCGACCAGTGAACCAAAATTTTTATAATTGCTGTTTATTAAAAATTTTTATCTTGCCACTTATATTAATCATTCTTTTAGCCTGTATTTATGCCAAGGACCTTGTCTTCTCCAATTACTTAAGTGCTATAAGCATTTATTTACTTATTTTATTTTATTTTATTTTATTTATTTATTTATTTATTTTTATTTTTTTATTAACCATTTATTTGGCGCCTTTTATTTTAACATTTCCAGTTTTTTCGGTTTTATGTCGTTTTTTCAGCCCCTAATTGTTCAATTTCAAATTGCTTTATACCGTTGAATAGGTCTTTGCTTGCCCCATCCTCTGAGCTAACTCCCTTTTTTCCCCGACAGAGGGCGCTTCCCCTATTCTTTAAATTCTATATCTCTTAATCCAAATGTTGGTTTTCGCGTCTCCGGTTGCCTTTTGTTTAATTTAACCAAATTTTATTAACCATGTCGTTTTTTTTTTTTTTTTTTTTTTTTTTTTTTTTTTCATTTTCGGCTTTTTGACCGTACACAGAGATCAGCAGGTGCTCCAATTGTCAAGCCCTCAACCACACGGTGCACACCTGCACAAATAATGTGTATTGCTCGCACTGCTCAGGGGGGCATAAAAATGACAAATGCAACCTCAGGCCCAGCTGTATTAACTGCCAGAGGGAAAACAGCAATAGACGAAAGCAAGGTCTACATGCCCTTCCTTCCAAACACCCTGCCTACTCCCTGTCTTGCCCCATATTGGAAGATATGTACTCCAGAAAAAGAGACTTTCTGAACAAGAAGTACCCAATCACCACAAACCCACCGACCGCACCACAACCAGAAAACACAAGACAGCAAACAACTAACAAGAACACCCGGATACAACCAAACAATAGCAACAAACGCACAGGCTCCTCCAGAGGCAGGCGGCAAAATCGCTCCACCTCCAGAAGACCTCCGCCAAACACCACCAACACACAGGAACAAAGTCTCTACCAAACAACTCCTGCAAAGACCCAACAGCCACAACAATACGAAACACAGCAATACAACCAACGCCAAAACGCAAGATCCCGCTCCCGTCCAAACAAGCAGGGTTCCCAAGTTAAAATTCATGCTAGTACCAGCAACAAAAATAGGCTAGTTATTGCTATGTATTGCTATGTCTGCTAGATTTTCATGCTATTATATGCTTTATATTGCTAGCCAGCATCGGATGCTATATTAGCTAGCTAACACAGCAAAAGCATGGCAAGCTATGTACAAGCATTTTATGCTTATTTGTTGTTTAAGCTTCTTCCAAAGCATGGAGAGCTATGCACCTTAACAAGCTATTATATGCTTTTTCATGCTTGACAGCATAACATGCTATGTAGGTAGCTTAGGTAGAAATAGCATGGCATGCTGTATCCCAGTAAGAAGTGCTAACTTGCTGCACAAGCTTCTTTCAATCGTGGCAAGGTATGTACCTTAATAAACTATTATATGCTTTTTTATGCTTGCTAGCATAATATGCTATGTAGGCAGCTTAGGCAGAAATAGCATGGCATGCTATATCCCAGTAAGAAGTGCTAACTAGCTGCACAAGCTTCTTCCAATCATGGCAAGGTATGTACCTTAACAAGCTATTATATACTTTTTTATGCTTGCTAGCATAATATGCTATGTAGGCAGCTTAGGCAGAAATAGCATGGCATGCTATATCCCAGTAAGAAGTGCTAACTAGCTGCACAAGCTTCTTCCAATCATGGCAAGGTATGTACCTTAACAAGCTATTATATACTTTTTTATGCTTGCTAGCATAATATGCTATGTAGGCAGCTTAGGCAGAAATAGCATGGCATGCTATATCCCAGTAAGAAGTGCTAACTAGCTGAACAAGCTTCTTCCAATCATGGCAAGGTATGTACCTTAACAAGCTATTATATACTTTTTTATGCTTGCTAGCATAATATGCTATGTAGGCAGCTTAGGCAGAAATAGCATGACATGCTATATCCCAGTAAGAAGTGCTAACTTGCTGCACAAGCTTCTTCCAATCATGGCAAGGTATGTACCTTAATAAGCTATTACATGCTTTTTTTTTGCTTGCCAGCGTAATATACTAAGTAGGCAGCTTAGGTAGAAAATAGCATGGCATGCTATATGCCAGTAAGAAGTGCTAATTTGCTGCACAATCTTCTTCCAATCATGACAAGGTAGGTACCACAATGAACAATTGTGTGCTTGTTTATGCTTACCAGCTTCAAATGCTATGTAGGCAGCTTATGTAGAAGCAACATGATGTGCTATGTGGCAGTCAGATGTGCTAATTTGCTACGCAAGCTTCTTCCAATCATGACAAGGTAGATATCACATCACAATGAACCATTTTTTCCTTGTTAATGCTTGCAAATATCAAATGCAATGCACCAAAGTTAAGCAGTAAGATGCATTAATTTGCTTTTTATGATTGGAACAAGCCCTGTAGCATAGATATATTTCCCAACGTTGGCGAATTACGCCGTTTATTGGTCATTTTTTATCAATAATGGCCAATATCTGTAATGCGAAATTGAAAGTTCATAAAAGTTTTTATATTTAGGGTTTTAGCTCATATTTTTCTTTTTATTAAATTTACAAAGTATAGAAAACTGATAATTAATGCTTTAAATTTTGGGAGTGCACCGGAAAAAATTTACCAATATTGATAAACATCACACCGAAGAATGGCAATTGCGATTCAGCCAATCAGAGACAAGCCGCCATCTTGGCTTAGAATTGTAAATAAACAATCTACTAATATGGGCCTCACGTTCTCTGTTCCTTCCATGGATGTACTTTACCCAAACTTTTGCTATAAAATATAAGTAATATTTAATTGATTTCTTTATATATATCGTAGCATTTTTTTATTTTTATTTTTATCATAGCCTATTTAAATTTATATAACGTTAAATTTGATTACAGCGTGGAAGAATTCTTTCCGCAATGTAGGCTTAAGTAGAATAAGCAATTTATTTTTTCCTTTTATAAACAAATTAATATAAGACTTCGTATTATTTTGCTTGCCATTATTTTGATTTTCTCAAAATTCAATATTCCGAATGATAATATGGCAAGTTTGAAATGATCTACTGTTTTTGTTTTATTATTTAATCAACACTGTTTGCTTTATTTACGCATGTTAAATATAATCGTAGTACTAAGAACGGCGATATTAGAAATTAAAATATTAGAAAGACTAAGTTTGCTTTTCATAAGTATTGTAATGTGAGCGATAAGTTAAATCTGCTTTGATATATTCATATCAGTTATATGTTGTATGAGTGCTGACATTAATTCAGTAAAGTGGAAAATGTACATATTTCAGTAAAAATACCTTTTTCTTGTAATATTTAAGTAGATATTCATGTTATTACTTAAATTCACTCTATAGTATGTAAAATTTGTAATAACTTTTCGATACTAAAAAAAATTCTAATTTTTAAAAACAACTACTTAGAAAAGTATTTACTTTGTTCATCAACTATGTGTTATTGCCTGATACTTTTTTTTTTTCAGATGTGTTGGTAAAAATAACACAGCAAACACTGAGCTTTCATGCCACATGTAACTGTTATTATTATTATTATGATTTTTTTTTTTTTTTGTATTTACGTTGAAAGTGGTCATCAATTGATAATTCTACAGAGAAAAATAGTGCTATTCAATACAAAAGTTACTTATCATTAAAGATGTAAACATATAGTAATCACATATGAAATAGCATAACTATACGCAATTTGTGACTTTAAAATTTGTTAATTATAATTTATTATACTTATTAAATATATGAAGAATAGGGAGCATTTGCATATGATATTGATTTTTAAAATTTAAAGAGAGGCGTATTTAAATATTATATATTAAAAAAAAAAAAAAAATATGCTTTTGAGTCTCTTCATATCCGGCATAGGTTACTAACACCCTCCTCTTCCTTGAACTTTCTCTGAAAAAATTTTAAATTTTTGAAATTTAGGGTAATACTTTTACAGTGAAACATCGATAATCTAAAAATGTATAAATCGTCACTGATACGCTTTTTTCTTCTTCACCCATAAACCGTAATATTCGAGTTACTTTGACCTTGGCACAGCATAATGCTGACTTTTATGTATTGTCGTCAGTAAAGGTTATGGATTTTCATTTAATTTTACAGATCTAAGTATCAATATGTTTTTTTCATATATTGATCAAAATGTCGATAAAAGTTCTAAAAAAGAAAACTAATTTTTTTTGCCTCAGTATTTAGTATTGCAAATCTAAAAGTTATATATTTAAAAGAAAAATAAATTGTTCCTGTTTTTGATTAGGCCGCTATTCAAACTATCGTTGCAATTAGTGTGGAGGCTATTTGGACTTCTTCCTTGTTGCACTGGTAGCGTCATGGCCCTACTAGATCACTCCTCGGCACCAACATCGTGAGAGCGGCCATAACAATTGACGATTTTTCTGAAATCAAATGCATTGGAAGTTAGGGTCGGCGCACAACGTCACCACGGCAGAACTAACTTAGTTTTGTATATGAAGCTGCATGAGTTTTTTCCGTTTGCAGAGCATTTAAATTGATTTAATTAAATTTAAAATGCAGTCTTCCGATACTCAAAAATATATGAATCATAAAAATAATTGTGGCAATAATTTAAACCAATTGATTGAAAAATAATAAATGATATTAGTCGTTTTCTTCTAAATAAAATATACTCTTCTTCAAGTTTTTGTTTTGCATGAAAGAAATGAAATAAGGAACAGAAAGAAAGAAAAAAATTATTTAACAATTTTTTTAAAGGAAACAAATTAAGAGGAGACCGATCCCTACCCCTTCTTGATAAAATTGAAAATAGCAAGGTACACAATAGTACACCATTTTTCAAGATACAATGCTTATCTTCACATTTGTTTACAATTGGAATCGATAACACAAACTGATTTTCAGGGTTGGCAGCGAGCACCATCTACTTTATTCCGCAGCATGCATTGATCTTTGCAGTTTTGTTACGGCCACTTACGACATTGGCGCCGAAGAAGTGATCTAGTAAGGCCGTGGTAGTGCTTACTTGGACCGTATCTGAATATAATCTCAATGCAAACATCAGAATATGAAAATCTCTGTTTCATACTAATGATTTTGCTTGTTTCAACTGCAAATTCAAACATTTACCATTTTGAAAGTGTGTAATGTGACTGATCTGCAATCTATGTTATAAACATTGCCGTTAGAAATCATTACAAAATAAATACTAAATTCATTTTCATAAAAATCATACATATATTTGTATAGAAAATTGGGTTTGATTTGTATTGAATTATATTTAAATGGTTTAATTGTTAAAGAAAAAAGAAATAGAAAATCGAATACATCTATGTAGCTGAATATACAGATTTATTTATACATATTCATAAACAGGCATATTGCGAAGGTTTTTTTTTCATAGATTGAAAATACTCAAACTCATACTACGATCTGTTTTCGTGTTGCATTTTTTGGTTTTACTATTGAATTTTCGAAAGCTTTATTATTTTCATTTTTGCTTTTTTAAAATTAATTTGAGTTATTGCCCTTTTATGAAGAAGTTTAGCATCATTTAGAGTACAAAATTTCTGTAAAAATAATTAATCTCTATCCCACCCACAAAAAAAAAAAAAAAAAAAAAAAAAAAGAGAAAAGAGAAATTTTATACGTGGGGACGAGACATGTATTCTTTCTAAATTTTACTCCTTTATCAGTGCTAACTTATTCTCCTTGGGAAAGATTGTCTGAATAGCCTGTATGCTAATCGCACCAATGGTCCGATTAGCCACTTCGTTTTGATAATGATGTTGAAATCAAAATATTCAAGAACACTGGAAATCTGTTTTTCTTTGTAAAACCAGCCCTTTAAGACAAACTATATGAAGATTTTTTTTTTTTTTTTTTTTTTTTTTTGGGGGGGGGGGTGCAAAAGAAAAATGCGTGATGGTAAAGAATCAAACATTTTTTACATGGACTTGAAAAGTATGTTTTCATCATCGACAGTACACTGATATGTTAATCAACAATAACAGATATATCTTTAATATGTTACTGAACATGCATGCAATCAATCAAATACAAACTGAAAAATAGAAAATAAGAAAACAAATGAAATTGAATGATATTTGATAGAATATATGTAGCACTTTGCAAATTCTTGATCTTATATGCTATGAAATTAGTATTAATTTTAATTTATTATTTGATCAAAACTTAGTGAACTTTATTGCTGTTTTATAGATTATTAATTAAAAATTTTTAACTCATTTCAAACATTATTTTAATTATTTAAGTTTTTGATAGGGATTTGTATACAGTTTTCAAAATTATTAAGAAATTTTCCTGTGGATAGTGTTGATGATATGACATTTTCTGATCACCTGTAATTAAAAAAAGCTGATAATCTGGCAACGTTTATTTCCCCTCGTTGCTGGATTACCATTTCTTTACTCTATTTAAATGTAATCTGTGAATACATATATATATATATGTATTATTTATTTTCAGGACTCGGATAACTTCTTTGATCATCTGTGGACCTCAGATGCAGATGTTTGCAGTTTTTGAAAAAGATTTAGGATATGAAGTTAATATGTAAGTACCTTATTGTTTTTCTAAAATATTTTTTTTAGTGATATTGGAGTGTAAGGTTGATTTTATTATTTTTTTTTTTATGAATTACCGTAATTTTGGGAGTAAGCGCCACGGCACTTATGAGTTTAAAAGTTATTAAATAGCCGATGTGGCGCTTCTAACGGGTGCGACGCATATGATAGATAATTTATTTTTTTAAGTTTTCTACAAAGAATGTCGAAAAAAGTTAAATTTTCCGTCTATAGATGGCACTATGTGAAAGGTGAATCTTTCTCATAGAATCGCTGATTTCACGTGTTTACCCGCAGGATTGCTCTCACCCCTTTCCTAAAAATAGGTTGCTCCTTATGTAGTGGTAAACCGATCTGATTGGACCTTGTCTCTCTCTCACGCTGCTTACTTACAATCGTTGCATTGTGCGTGGTTTCTTTTCAAGTGTGTTTTTCGTGTTGCTATTTTTTCATTTTTTTTAATAATTTGATTATTTTAAAATATTTCACAATGGCTCCTAAGCAACTTAGGAATTATTCTGCTGCATTTAAACTGCCAAGTAATCATGAAAGCCGAGAGTATTGGTAATCGTCTGGCTGCACGAGAATTTGGCATGGATGAAAGATGTGTTCGCCGATGGCGATCAGAAAAATCCGTGATCGAAAGAATGCTGATAATGAAAAAGGCAAGGCGTGGCAGTACAGCCCATTGGCCGGAGTTGGAGATGAATTTAAAAAACTGGATTTTAGAATAGCTTGATAAGGGGCTCTCAATCTCAACTGCAAGAATTCGCATGTAAGCTAAAAATATTGCTGCTGACATGGGAATTTCTGATTTCAGAGGAAATGCTAATTGGTGTTTTCGATTCATGAGGAGACATAAGTTTTCCATAAGGCAGAGAACGACTGTGGGGCAGAGTCTACCTGCTGGCTGGTTTGAAAAGAAAAATCAATTTCTTGATTTTGTAATGAAATTAAAAACCGAAAAGAATTTTAAGCCTTCCCAGTTAATCAACATGGACGAAGTTCAGCTAACTTTTGATCCCCCCCAATAGAACTGTGACTTCAACTGTAGACAGGGTTCCCACGGTCCTTGAAAGTCCTTAAAAAGTACTTGAATTTCATTTTCTTTTTCAAGGGCCCTTGAAAGTACTTGAATTTTGGGGAAAGTTCTTGAAAATCCTTGAATTTTCCACTCCAATAGATAGGCTTAGCGCAAATTCTGTCAAGGCTAAACTGTCTCCATCTCCACATGCGCACGCCATTGTCTAATATATATAATGATTTTGTCATAAAATTCTTATTTCATTGTCTTGCTTTTGCATATAGTTTCAACCTTTTTTTTTTTTCTTTTTTTTTTCCAGTCTCATATCTGTTTGATGGACTGGTCATTAATTTTGAGCAAAAAGTGGCTAGACCAGGACTCAAACCTAAAAACTTTGGAATAATCATAATGATTCCAAACCTTGAAGTAATCGTTTTTGGACTCTTGTAAAAATTAATTTGGCCAATCCATCAAAAATGTATTGTGAAAACAGGCAAAGTTATTCTAATTACTAGCAGGCTACGCCCGCTTCGCTGGTCACTATTTTTAAATGAATCACAATAATTAATGAATTCTCAAAATTGCATTAATTTTTATCATGTGATAAAAAAAGAAAAAAAAATCTGATCAGGAAAAATGTCGCACCGGGACCCCACTGCCTTCGGCAGCGTAGACCCGTGCACTGCGCGCACGTATTCCTTCACCATCCTTATGACTTCTCAAAATTCCATGTTATTACTCATAAACTTTCATTCTCAAGAAAAGGAATTAAAAAATATATCATTTAGCATCGGGTAAAAACTCACATCGGGACGCAACTGCCTTCGGCAGCGCAGACCCATGCGCGCTGCGCGCGCACGTTTGAGGATATACGTGCGCTGTACACGCATATTCCTTCTCAACTCAAACTTTTATTAAGAAAATAAAATTAAAAAAAATCTTTTATCATCGGGTAAAAACTCGCACTGGGTCCCAAACCCATGCGCGCTGCGCGCCTATTCCTTCCCCACCGTTCCAGCCCCTCCTAATTAACTTGCATATACTAATTTTGAACGGTCTTACTCAATTAGCTGAGATGCAAAAGAAAACCTGATCAGGACACTTTAAATTGTAAATCAGGTGAAATCTCGAATTCCACTTTCGATAATGTAAAAGAACTTTCAAATATCTTTCGAATGATGTATTAGAAATAATTTAATCATAATTAGAATATGAAATATTGAAATTTAAAAATATTACAGCGCCATCTGGCGGTAGAAATTTCTGTAATCTATTGTTCCATTCCAGATCAACATAGCTTTCAAATGATGTATTACTCATGAAATTATTTTAATTAGTAGATGAGATACAAAAGAAAACCTAATCAGGACACCTCAAAACGTGTAAATCGGGTGAAACCTCGAATTCCATTTTCGATAATGTAAAAGTACTTTAAAATGTGTATCAACTAAAATAAGCTTTCAAATGATGTATTACTTATGAACTTTTTTTAATTAATAACTGAGATACAAAAAAAAAACTGATTCAGGACACCTCAAAACGTGTAAATCTGGTGAAAACTTTCGATAATTTAAAAGAACTTTAAAATATCTTCCGAATGATGTATTACAAATAATTTAATCATAATTAGAAATTGAAATATTGAAATATTGAAATTTTAAATATTACAGCGCCATCTGGCGGTACAAATTTCTGTATTCCACTGTTCGATTCCAAATCAAAAAAGCTTTCTAATGATGTATTATTTATGAAATTATTTTAATTAGTAACTGAGATACAAAAGAAAACTGATTTAGGACACCTCAAAACGTGTAAATCTGGTGAAAACTTTCGATAATTTAAAAGAACTTTAAAATATCTTTCGAATGCTGTATTAAAAAATAATTTAATCATAATTAGAAATTGAAATATTGAAATTTTAAAATATTACAGCGCCATCTGGCGGTACACATTTCTGTATCCCACTGTTCGAAAAGCTTTCTAATGATGTATTACTTACGAAATTATTTTAATTAGTAGCTGAGATACAAAAGAAAACTAATTCAGGAGACCTCAAAACGTGTAAATCTGGTGAAAACTGTCGATAATATAAAAGAACTTTAAAATATCTTTCGAATGATGCATTAAAAATAATTTAATCATAATTAGAAATTGAAATATTGAAATTTGAATGTAGTACAGTGCCATCTGGCGGTAGAAATTTCTGTAATCCACTGTTCGATTCCAAATCAAAAAAGCTTTCTAATGATGTATTACTTATAAAATTATTTTAATTAGTAGCTGAGATACAAAAGAAAACCTAATCAGGATACCTTAAAACGTGTAAATTGGGTGAAAACTCGAATTCCATTTTCGATAATGTAAAAGTACTTTAAAATGTGTATCAAGTCAACAAAGCTTTCAAATGATGTATTACTTATGAAATTTTTTTAATTAATTTCTGAGATATAAAAGAAAACTGATTCAGCAACCTCAAAATGTGTAAATCTGGTGAAAACTTTCGATAATTTAAAAGAACTTTAAAGTATCTTTCGAATGATGTATTCAAAATAATTTAATCATAATTAGAAATTGAAATAATGAAATATTGAAATTTTAAAATATTACAGCGCCATCTGGCGGTACAAATTTCTGTATTCCACTGTTCGATTCCAAATCAAAAAAGCTTTCTAATGATGCATTACTTATGAAATTATTTTAATTAGTAGCTGAGATACAAAAGAAAACTAATTCAGGAGACCTCAAAACGTGTAAATCTGGTGAAAACTTTCGATAATTTAAAACAACTTTAAAATATCTTTCGAATGATGTATTAAAAATAATTTAATTGGAATTTGAAATATCGAAATTTTAGCTGAGATACAAAAGAAAACCTACTCAGGACATTCTAAAACATGTGAATCACGTGAAATCTCTAATTCCATTATCTACGGTAGTTTTATTAATGGAAGTAAAAAGAAAAATAAATATTTTTTATTTCCCCAAAACCTATATATACCACGGTAGTCGGGTAATGGAAGTAAAAAGAAAAAGAAAAAGTATTTTTTAGTTCCTTCAAATGTATTTTGTTGCTATGGAAACTTCTATCGTCTATTGAAAGATGGATTACGTGTTAGAATAAAATTTATTTTGCAATTAAAATGTAACTGCTATGTTTATTAATGAAAATTGAGGAAATTTTAACTGCAGGTTGGTTTTGTGCTGAAAAGGTTGTATATTAAGTGTTGTGTACGAAAAAGAAAATTTGAAGCACTTTGAAATTTGCAATTTTTAACCCCAGTTAAAGATCATGTGACATTAATGACTTGCACCTGTTTTGTTTCCGTTCGAGACAGCCGTTAAAATCGTCTGCTGAATGCTGATAGAATGCCTCTTTTTAAGCAATAAGGATTTTTGGTCATTGTTCGATCGACATGGGTCAACATTTTAATTAATATCTCCGAAACTAATTAAAATTTTTAAATTCTGTTTCGAGGAAAACATCGGAAAGGCTCCAGAGCATCCGTATGACAATTCTTGTGTTTCTGCGTTCAGTAGGGGCTGAACGTATAAAAGAACAGACAGACAGACAGACAGACAGACAAACCTTTCCATTTATTATTATAGATAAAAAAAATATTACTAATGAAAGTAGTTACTAAACTTTTGTGTATATACCTAGCGTTCTGCGATTTTCCCCTAGTCCTTGAAAAATTTCAAATAGGTCTTGAAAAGTACTTGAATTTTTTTCTTTTTTAAGAGTGGGAACCCTGGTAGAGAAGAGTGTTTCGATTTCCACCACAGATCACAAAAAAAAAACTTCTTTTACTTGTGTTTTATCATGTACCGTGAGTGGGGAAAATTTTAAGCCGATGTTGATATTTAAAAGGAAAACGTTACCCAAGGAAAATTTCTCATCGGATGTTGTTATAAGATGTAACAAAAAAGGATGGATTAATGAAAGTCTAATGATAGACTGGTTTAGTGAAATTTGGAGAAAAAGAAAAGGTGCTTTTTTCAGCAAAGTGGTATGTTGATTATGGATTGATTATGATTATTTTTTGAGGGGGGGGGGGGAGTGCTATATTTTGTAAGTGATATATTTCATTCAAAAATATAAAAATTTTCCAAAATTGTTTCTCATAAAAATCTATAGTTTTGTCTTGGTACATTCTATGATATAATCTTACCTGTACAATCTTTTTTTTTTTTTTATATCTGATTTTTCTTTTCTTTTTAAATTTCATTTATTTGTTTATTTATTTATACCTTGGATACATTGCTGCTAAAAAAAAATAGCAAGTTTTTTTTTTTTTTTTTTTTTTTTTGGGGGGGGGGGCTACATTTTGTAAGTAATATATTTCATTCAAAAATATAAAAATTTCCAAAATTGTTTCTCATAAAAATGTGTGATATTGTCTTGGTACATTCTATGCTATACTCTTATCTGTTTTGTTTTTGTCTTTTAATATTCACATTTCACAATATATATTCAAGTTTATTTCCTAAGTTATTAAATTACTGTACTACTATATCTCTTTTACTGTATCATATGTAAGAGATTAAATGCGATTGTCAGGAAAACTTTCTAATTACAATTGTTATTGTTAGTTCAAACAAGTTTTGTTCCTAAAAAAGTATAATGAATGAATATTACATTAACTTTTTCTCCTAAAAATTAATGTGAAATAATAAGTTCTATTTAAGTTGCATTAAATTTCCTCACTCATTTTTTTTTTCCATAATCATGTTTAATTGCTATATATGACATAATAAAATATCTTATTTTAAACTTGTTTTTTTATTAAGTCATTAAATCAGATTCAGTAACCCAAATATTTTCTAAACATGATTTATGCTGTATATTCATGATTTTCAAAAATAAAGTAGTAGTATAATTTCTTATTTATTAAAAATAAGTCATCTTAATCTATTAATTGCTTCATTAGGTTAGGATATAAGCTGAATAACATTGTTTATTAAGAGAGATAGGACTATGATTTGTATACTTGTTAGCATAGAGAATATCTGTTTTGAACATCCATGTTCAAAACTTGTATGATCATTCTGTGCTTGTTGTATACTATTATATACTAAAAATTCTTTCAGTTCAATGAATTTATCAAATTTTGTAATTATATTCAATAAATCTAAATGTTTTATATGCCATATATTCATTTTTCGTATTCATAATTAAAGTAGTTCATGCAATTATTTATTTATTAAGAATAAATCATTTTAATACACTTTCCAAAGCATAACTGAATTATTGTTCATTAAATATATATGCTGTCAAAAAAAGTCCTATTTTCTTACAGAAATTTTCTGCAATTCAGAAAAGTACATTCTATCAACGAAAAAACTATGTTGGTAGAACATATTTTTCTGGATTACAGAAAATTTCTGGCAGCGAACTGCAGCAATCAGGACTTTTTGTTGACAGTGTATATATGATTTGTATACTTAGAAATTCTGATTCAAAAACAGGACTTAAGTACTAAACTAAATTCTACTTAGGCGTTCTTTCCCCCCACCCCCCTTTTCTTTAATGTATTATAATTATAATTTTATAGTTGTATTTCCATTTAAATGTACCAGAAGCAGGGGGGGGGGGGCTTCTTTACTTTTAAATAGGAAGTTAATTCCTTAGCAATAGTATATTAATTTAAATGAAAACTAAACTCACTGTATATTGGAATATATATTTATATACACACACATTCTGCTTTTATGATTTGTATATAGTTTTTCCATTATATCACATTACTTCGTGAATAAGAATCAGGGTTGGCACGGTTTAAACCAACTGGGTTTTTTTTCCATAAAAACCAATTGGTTTTTTTAGTTTTTTCCTTTTCAAAAAATTCAAAATTTTTATTCTGTTGTCCCTTTTTTTAAATGAAATTTATAAATTATTTTTATGCAAATGATGTTTACTTTTAATTCAATTTATTTCACTTGTAATATTGCTTCAGAGAAGGTTTTAGTTATGTGTTTTAAGTTTGACTGGCTGGCTGTATTAAAAGTTATGTATGTAATATACAACAATAACAACAAAGATATAGAAATTGTAAAAGAAAAATTTCTATATTAATTATCTTAAAAAAATATAAATGAAATTGTCTAAGGCTAAATGCAGTAAAGTAAAATAAAATAAAAAACAGTGGAAAGCACACTTATTTTATACAAGACATAAGGTGAAAAATGTATAATTAAAAAAACTGCTCTATCTTTGTTTCATTCAAAACTGAACAAAGTTGTCTTTAACTGGGTATTTGTTATAATACCAGGGCTCGAAATTTCAACCCATCTTTCACTCGCCGAAAAAAAAGTTACTCGCCACAAAATAGCATTTTTTTTTTTTCTTTTTTACGCATTTTGGGTTTTTTATTTTTCTTAACTATTTGAAATTCTTTTACAAATATGCCTAAAATTATATATATTAAAAGTGTGTCATAATGTCTCATAATTATCTATAATCAAAAATCATTAACATTTGAGATTTGAAAAAGATTAAAATACCTATAAATGTAAAGAATCATTATTTATTTTCCTTTTTACATCAGAAATGTCTTTTTCGTCCATTTTATTTTTGTAATCAGATGAAATGTCGATGAGTATAACTTGTTCATTTTTGTCATTTGAAATAGCCATTTCGGAATTACTTTTTCGATAAAATCATTGATTACAAATTATAACAGTGGACTCATGTATTTTCGCTCTGCTTGAAGAAATCACAATGGAAGAAACGAAACTGCCCTAAGAGATTAAAACTTTTATGCATGCACTAAGCATTTCTCCTTTTCCAGGCTGGGCAGCGCACACACAAACTCGGAACTCCAAGAAGAGAAAAAGAGAGGTTAAATATGAGGTTATAAGATGGCAAGATTTTGCCATATATAAATCTATAAAAAGAGTTCTGTCACATTATCGTGTAAGAATTCTGTCTATAACTAGACCAAATTTTTACTCGCCACAGTAAAAATTTCACATGCCAGTGGCGAGCTGAAATTTCGCGCCCTGATAATACGGTAATCAATAGCAGCCCATTTTCTTATCTATATAGTAAATCTAAAAGCAACATATGATGATTTAGAACTAGCAAAAAAAAAAAAAAAATGTTGCATTAGAATGTGTCAGTTAAAAAAAAAAAAAAAAAAAAAACATTGATTTTAAAATTTCAAACAAAAAGTTCTCCATTCAAAGACATTTTGTGAATTATTTTATTAAAATGTGACAGTAGTAGAATTAAGAAAATGACTGTAAAAATTTTAATATCTAACTAAGTATAGAAAAATGTTGAAATAATTCTAATCGCAAAAGATTCTACAACCGGTGTAGTGTGTTTTCTTAAAATAGAAAATTTAATTTGAAAAAAGCTATAAAACTTGTAATTTTATTTGAAATATTAAATGTAAATTCTATTCAATAATTAACTTTCAAATGGATCACAATATTCCATTACATAATCCAAAATTGCACCTGTGAGGGTTGTACATGCGCTGTGCACGTATATTCCTTCCCAACTCAAACTTTTATTATTAAGAAAATAAAATTAAAAAAAAAAAAAAAAAAAAAAAAAAAAAAAAACTTTTATCATTGGGTAAAAACTTGTACCGGGTCCCAAACCCATGTGCGGTGCATGCACATATTCTGAAATCAAACTTTTATTCTTAAAAAAAGAAAATTTAAAAAATCATTATGATGTATTACTTACGAAATTATTTTAATTAGTAGCTGAGATACAAAAGAAAACCTAATCAGGACATCTCAAAACGTGTAAATCGGGTGAAATCTCGAATTCCACTTTCGATAATATAAAAGTACTTTAAAATATCTTTCGAATGATGTATTAGAAATAATTTAATCATAATTAGAATTGAAATATTGAAATTTTAAAGTATTACAGCAGCATCTGGTGGTAGAAATTTCTGTAATCTACTTTCGATTCCAAATCAACAAAGTTTTCAAATGATGCATTACTTATGAAATTATTTTAATTAGTAGCTGAAATACAAAAGATAACCGATTCAGGACACCTCAAAACATGTAAATCAGGTGAAATCTCGAATTCCACTTTCGATAATATAAAAGTACTTTAAAATATATTTCGAATGATGTATTAAAAGTAATTTAATCATAATTAGAATTTGAAATATTGAAATTTTAAAATATTACAGCGCCCTTTGGCGGTAGGAATTTCTGTAATCTACTGTTCAATTCCAAATCAACAAAGCTTTCAAATGATACCCTTCTCAAAACAATTAAAGGATATTGTAAGTCTTATATAAAATAACGGTATAAGCAAATTTTTTTTTTACAGTAAACGGAAGAAGAGGGTCACAAATACTAATTTTTCTCGTTTTCAAACTTTGGAGTATGCAAATTTTGAGTTTGACCTCAAAAGTGACGTTTTAGCAGCAGCGAATGAAATTTGGCTTTACTCTAAATGAAAGATAAAGCGGAAAAGAAACGGCAGTATTCAGTAAGTGCATTTTTTCGATGATTGAGATGTCTTAACGAAAGGATTTAACCGATTCAATAGCTTGGAGAGCTGTTGGTCGGTAAGAGGGGTTTCAAACACAAACCAAAGTAACCGAAACCACTGGATTTCCGCAAAGGGAGATTTCCAGGATTTGAAACCGATTTTTGGAGACTAGAAATGCAGGCTGGAGATCAGGCCAAGATCATAGAAAGCAACAAAGTCCAACGAACATCGATATTTAACGTTAACTGCTCGGAGATACCAAAACATGAATGCCTCTCTTCTTCAACAGTTACCTTTTCTCGGCTACTAGCTCCATGTTTTTGACCCAAACTGTCCAAAACCGGCTCCACGTTATAGCAATAGGTCTGATGATCTCATCTCTATATCGACGACCGGTCAGAGCTCCATTTTGAATGATGTGAGGATCAGTGCACCCAAGAATGGTCCCCTCCCCCCTCCAACTGCCAAATCTGATGCTTATGTGCACAAGTGCAGGATTGTTTCAGTGCGACTTTCCTTACAAATGAAAACATGCCTATTATCGTGATGAACAGAAAAACGAGACTTGCCAGAAAAAAAAGTATTGCGTCATTCATTTCTCTCCACTTTACATGCTCTGTCTGCGAGCACGACGATTTCTTACTGTTAATGTAACACACATTATTGGTCGGTAAGCATACAGACCTACAGCATGGAGCCGATTTCGGATAGTTTGGGTCGAAAATGTGGGGCCGGTAGCCGAGAGAAGGTAATTGTTGAAGAAAAGAGGCATTCATGTTTCGGTATCTCCGAGCCGTTAACGTTAAATATCGATGTTCATTGGACGTTGTTGCATTCTATGACCTTTCCCTGATCTTCAGCATACATTTCCAGTCTTCAAAAATTCGTTTCAAATCCTGGAAATCTCACTTTGCGTAACTTCAGTGGTTTCGACTACTTCGGTTTGTGTTTGGACTCCCTCTAACCGACCAACAACTCTCCAAGCTATTGAATTGGTTAAATCACTTCGTTAAGACATCGCAATCATCGAAACAACGCACTTACTGAATATTGACCTTTCTTTTCCGCTTTATCTTTCATTTAGAGTAAAGCCAAATTTCAGTCGCTGCCGCTAAAACGTCATCTTTGAGGTCAAACTCAACATTTGAATACTCCGAAGTTTGAAAACGAGAAAAATTTGTGTTTGTGACCCTCTTTTTCCGTTTTCTACAAAAAAATTTCGCTTGTACCATTATTTTATATAAGACTTACAATATCCTTTAATTGTTTTGAGCAGTGTATATTACTTATGAAATTATTTTAATTAGTAGCTGAGATACAAAAGATAACCTATTCAGGACACCTCAAAACGTATAAATCAGGTTAAATCTCGAATCCCACTTTCAATAATATAAAAGTACTTTAAAATATCTTTCGAATGATGTATTAAAAATAATTTAATTAGAATTTGACATTTTAAAATATTACAGTGCCATATGGCGGTAGAAATTTCTGTAATCTACTGTTCAATTCCAAATCAACAAAGCTTTCAAATGTTGTATTACTTATGAAATTATTTTAATTAGTAGCTGAGATACAAAAGAAAACCTAATCAGGACATTCTAAAACATGTAAATCACATGAAATCTCTAATTCCATTATCTGCGGTAGTCGGTTAATGGAAGTAAAAAGAAAAATAAATATTTTTAAGTCCCTAAAACCTATATATACCACGGTAGTCGGGTAATGGAAGTAAAAAGAAAAAGTATTTTTTTTGTACCTTCAAATGTATTTTGTTGCTATGGGAACTCCTATCGTCTATTGAAAGATAGATTACTTGTTAGAATAAAATTTAATTTGCAATTAAAATGTAACTGCTTTGTTTATTAACCAAAATTGATGAAATTTGAACTGCATGTTGGTTTTGTGCTGCATAGGTTGTATATTAAGTGTTGTGTACGAAAAAGAAAATTTGAAGCATTTTGAAATTTGCAATTTTTAACCCAAGTTCAAGATCATGTGACATTAATGACTTCCAGATGTTTTGTTTCCGTTCCAGACAGCGGTTAAAATCATCTGCTAATAGAATGCCTCTTTTTAAGCAATAAGCTGTAGATTTTTGGTCATTTTTCTATCGACATGGCTTGACGTTTTAATTAATATCTCCAAAACTAATTAAAATTTTTAAATTCTGTTTTCAGGAGCCCCTTTGGTAGGCTCCTGAGCATCCGTATGTCAATTTTTATACTTCTGCGTTCAATAGGGGCTGAACGTATAGAAGAACAGACAGACAAACCTTTCCTTTTATTATTATAGATAATTATTTTTATTGTGTTGTGTCAAACATTGCTATAAAATATTTAATTGAATGAGTTAATCTTATTATTTTATAATTGTTTATACTATATTGTTCTGTAGTAAAATTGTATTGTGCATTGTTGCACAAGATCACCACTGTTTTAACAACAGCCCCCCCCCCCCCCCCCCCAGATTGCTGCTATCATCTTTCAGGCTTTTTGAGTGTAAGCCATTTTCATCCCTGACTACGTGCAAATTTCGCAGACAGATTATGAAATTTTAAAAACCTGTTGCAGACATCTACAAAATTTTCTGTCACTGGGTGTAGGACCAGGCCACTGGCTGACATATGAAGCTTTTCTTAAGTTATTTATTAGGGTGTTATCCAACTGCATTTGTTAGTCTTAACCCCCCTCCCCCTTTCACTTACTCTCTTGCGAGTTTATATCTTACCACCCCTTCGCTCTGAATAGGAAGAACCCAAGTCTTGGGATGTTTTTGTTATGGGTATCTATTTCATTACTTTCAGTGGAAGGATCTAAATTCATAACGGGGGTGTTTCAGGTAGCAGGAAGCATTTGCATATCCGAGGGCAGTTGGTATTTTTTTAAATTGGGCGAAAAATAAGCGAGTGCAGTTGGTAGTCGCCCATTTATTATACAGTCCTTAAATTAGCATCTTTTACAAATATTTTATGATGAACGATGAATTCATGACATGATTTAATTTAGAATTTATAGCTTTGAGGACATCAAAATTGATTATTTCAGAAAGTCATTCTTTAGTCTTTAATTTTAGGGTTATTTTTGTTTTATTGTTTTAAGGGAAAAGCAACAGACCTATCGTCACTTGTAAACTTCCTGACCAAACATCTTTAAAACAAATGATCAAATGTATTAGGTCGTTGCAAAAGTTTGTGTGGTTTTTTATTGCTTCATTTCATAAAAATACATCAAATCAAATAACAATTTTTAATCAAAATACTCTCCATTACTTTCTACAACCTTTGCCCATTTTTCGGGTAACAAATGTATACCACGGCGATAGAATCGATTGAGGCAATAAAATGATCCACGTTCGCACGAACTTTTGCAACGACCTAATATATGGTGTTTACACAAAAAACTAATAGTTTTGAAAGTTCTTTTCAAAAAAGTATAAATTATGTGCATCATTCTTGCTTTTTAAATCACTATTTTTATACTAAAAAAAGCTGACAATATTTTAACATATTCACTTTCAACCATTTACTCACTGTGATTGGTCAGTTAGTATTTGAAGCTGAAACTCACAATTTGACTTCGCTCACAGCTTCCGATCAGTTCATTGTGGGGCCAAAAATGATTGTCATAAACATTTTGATGAGATCTTGCAAATTCAATATAGAGAAATTGTCACTTTGAAAACATTACGACTTCATTGTACGACCCCCAGATCTGTTTTGAACTTCAGCAACATTTTTTTATCGGTTTCTTCATCTCCTATTTCTAGGTTACTGTCACTGGTAATGTAATTAGTTAGTGTAACATTATTAGTCACATTTTGTTTTCCAGATTTAATGTGTCCCAAAGAAAACTGTCCTGAGGATCAGCTGTCTTTTTCTCTTTTTAACAGTAGGAACTCTGATTCAGTACAAGGTTTAAACAAAGTTGCTGGATTATCTTCATCCTGTGTTTCCCTTTGATACAGTTTATTACGCCTTTATCTCAAGGTTGAATTTTCGATAGGCATTTGATGGAAAATGATATAATGTAATGTTTTTAATCTGAATGCTTGTGTTATGGGCAGCACAGTTATCAAACACTTTCTCTTTTCACGTGTCGTTGAACACTCCAAAAAAAAAAATAATTTTTCAATACTTGCATCGAAGAGAAACTGTGACTAATGACAGCTTACTAATACATTTCCAGTGTCAAAGTAATCATCACACAAGCCAGCAAAATGCACATGCTCTGAAGTAGAAAGAGCAGGTGTTTCTGAATGATGATAGAGGAAAAGACAGAAATATATCTCCCATTGTGCATTTATTCAAAGAAAATACATAGGAAAAGTGAAATTTTAGTTTTCAATTCAAATGGGAAAACTCGGCAATATCCGATGCTAATGTTTTTAGTTGGTTATTGTAACCAGTCTCAGACTTTATTAAAGCGTAGTAGATTCAAAGGGAGCAATAAAAGTTTGTACTAACCTATACTTTGTAACATCCAATCTCATTTTAAGAGGGCTTTTTTGGAATTATTTATTTTGGGAAGGGGAGGGGTGGTGGTTGTTTTAAAGTGTGCCAACACTGTTTAAAGAATGTTGTTTAATGACTGAAGCTTTGGATATAGCACTTAATTTACAAACTGTAAATTTCAAATATACTTTTTCAGTCATTTTTTCTTTTTATATACAGTGGGTAATCAAATAATAATAATAATATTTTTTTTTTTTTTTTTTTTTTTTTTTTTTGGGGGGGGGGGACTTTTTTTAAATTTTTATTTTATTTTATTTTTTTAATACTAGATTTACACACACACACACACACATATATGTATATTCATTTCTTGTGTCATTTTCATTTCAGGTCAAATGAGAGAATATCTGCTTAAAAGAGGGAAAGACATGTCTGGAAATGAAGCTGAAATAAAAAAAAAATTGCAGTCAAATATGTACCCGATAAAATTCAAGATAGATGTAATTTGCTAAAATGTTGCAATAGCTTAAGCTCACTCATGATAAATTTGCTTAAAGTGTTTTTTGACTTTTCTTAATAAATAAAAAAAAGAAATTGTATTAAATCTTTTTTAAATAATTTGCTTTGTCCTTTTCTGTTTATAAATACTGCAAAGAGAAAAAATGACTACTGATAGAAATATAATGCTGTAATAGCAAAAATTTAAAGCAACAGACAGTAGAAAGGTCATTGCTGGTATTGGTAATGTAAAATATCCAGTTTTTTTTTTTTTTTTTTTTTTTTTTTTTTTTTAAGGATTTATGTATACTTGGGTAAATACCCATCGGTACTTACCTTGGTATTTATTTTTCAGTGAGCTCTATTCATATAAAGTATCTATGATTAGTGTATAGTATGATATTATATATATATATTGAGTTTGAAGGTAAATTTAAGAAAAAATTGAAAGTTTTTACAGTTTTTTTTTTTTTTTTTTTTTTTTTTTTAATTTTTATAAAGGCTTAAAATGTATATTAATCTGAAAAAAAAAAAAAGAAAAATGCAGTGTTACAGCATACATTTTTTGTTAATAATTTGATTTAAATAACAGTACTTAAAAAAAAAAAAAATCTTCAAATATATTATTCAAAAAGTCATTTTAATTAAATTAATAAAAATTTTCTTTTTCAATATGACAAAGAGATGATAATGATTACAAAAATTAAGGTGCAATAGTGCTAGTAGGGTTGATTGATACCAATTTAAATATCTTAAAACTTATTGCAATAGTGTTTGCTACACATTTCTAAAATAACATTCAAGAAAAGAAACATTTTTTTTTTTTAAACTTAAAATGGTTATAATTTATTTTTGAAAGTAATATAAATTCAAAAAAAATTTCTCCAAATGTTCAAAACCAACTTAATATAAAATATTCTTTTACCATGCCATTGTACAACACTTATTTATTTATTTTTTGTTAATTCTTCGAAAAGTAATTCTAAGAATCCTTGAGGCTGCTCTCAAATAAAAACTCACGATTTTTTGACATGATATAAAGGCTGTTTTCAATGATTGAACAAAAGAAAAAAAAATGTAGATATCATTTTTAAACAGTAGGAAATAGATTATGTTTGATGATTTTAGAAGTTTTTTTTTTTTTTTTTAAATCTAAATAACCTTCTGGTATAGCTTTGTACCATTTTAATTTGTGAACTCGTAATAATTGAGATATTATTTACATACTACAAAATTAAAGTCTTTTTATTTTTGTAGTAATAAAGAAATACATTATATATTTATATACCGTAAAATTCCGATAGTAACCCCCCACACAAATACACCTTCCTCTGTAATTTTTAGATGTTTCCCTTTCCCCAAAACCTTTCTTTCTTTCGGCTATTATCTGAAGTTTTTCCTAAGATTTCAGCTTTTTAAAAGTTTACAATAATATCACACCTTCGGATTTTAATGATTTTTATTTATAAAGGAAAGGGGAATTATAATCGGAATTTTACAGTATATATATGTATATATATATATTATATATATAAATTTTAAAAGTGCATCAAAGTTGGCAATTTAGCTGATGATTTTCATCCCTTTTTTGTGATGCGAAAGTTTACAAATTAGGGTTTTGAGAAGTATTGTATTTAGAAAATAAAAACTTATTTCCCTTTTTAGGAACTTCAATGATAATGTCAGTAAAAGGCATACATTTTCATAAAAAATTAGTTCTGTGACTCTGTTGAAAATTTTACATTATTGACCACAATGTTATCCATTTAAAAACAGCTTTAAAAATGCTTCTCACTATTTCCCACCAGTTTCAGAATATTGTGTTAATGAGTGGGTAAGGTAAAAGTAAGATAACTAATCTTCCATTTTAACATCCTTGCAGTTTAAAATTTACTTATAGAAATATTCGCATAAAAATTGAATGTTAATTGTTCACTAGTCAAGATTAGGGTTCCCACGGGTCAGGGAGAACAGGGAATTTGAAATTACGAAAAAAAGTCAGGGAAATATCAGGGAAAATTGTAAATATTGCTCAAGAACCTGGAAGAAGGATGATACAAACCTGGAAAAGGCTGTTTGAGCATTCATTTTATATCGCAAGTCACATTACTATGATGTCTTTTATGTTGCGAGCTATGTTCTGTTTCATACCGTGAGCTATTTTTTATGTCACGAACCAAATTTTGTGGCTGGAATTCTCTAAAAATAGATCTGGAAAACCTGGAAAAGTCAGGGAATTTTATTTTTGAAATTAAGTGGGAACCCTGCAAGATAAGAAATCATTTACAGCATAACATTCTAAGAAATCACTATTAGAAGCTTTGCAGGTGCCATCTATATGACAAAACAGAGTTAATAATTTGTATTCCATTATAAGTACCATTCCTTACATCCCTTTGAGTATTATATATATATATATAGATAAAAATTGATTACTACTGATTTAACTTTGAAAAATACCTAGTTTTGTGGTATTCACCCAGGCCGTAGGTAACTACCCCAAATCTGGCTAGTATAAATAAAAGTACAAGCAGCTGCTGGTAGAAAAGTAATGTTATAAGAGCAAAAATTAAAAGTAACAGATGGTAGGAAAGTCCTGCTATAATAGCAAAAATTAAAAGCAACTGATGGTAGATAAGTAATGCTAGAATAGCAATAAAATGCATCTGTTGGTTGTGAATTACTGCTAGGCCAGCAACTTATTCAAGCGACAGAAGTTGGATTATGTATGCTGGACAAGCAATAAAAGGGGGGCGATACACACCATGACATGCTGGTAATTTTCATTGAACCAGCAAATGTTAATGCTAGTTTTATGCTATTTTACTTGCTGGGATATAGCATTTAATGCTAGTCCAGCAAACAAATACCAGCATGAAAAGCTTGATTATGTATGCTGGCAAGCAATAAAAATGGGCCAAAACACACCATGACAAACTGGTAATTCTGGTGCAACCAGCAAATATTAATGCTAGTTTTATGCTTTTTTTTTTGCTGGGATACAGCATTTAATGCTAGTCTAGCAAAAAAAAAAGCATCTGTTGGTTGTGAATTTCTGCTAGAATAGCAAAAATTGCAAGCAAGTAGTGGTTGTGATTGGCTGCTAGACCAGCAAAATATTCAAGCTACACAAGCTGGAATATATATGCTGGACAAGCATACAAATTGTGCCAAAACACACCATGACATGCTGGTAAGTCTGGTGCAACCAGCAAATAATGCTAGTTTTATGCTATTTTACTTGCTGGGATACATCATTTAATGCTAGTCTAGCAAAAAAAAGCATCTGTCGGTTGTGAATTTCTGCTAGAATAGCAAAAAGTGCAAGCAAGTAGTGGTCGTGAAGGCTGCTAGACCAGCAAAACATTCAAGCTACACAAGCTGGAATATATATGCTGGACAAGCATACAAATTGTGCCAAAACACACCATGACAAGCTGGTAAATCTGGTGCAACCAGCAAATAATGCTAGTTTTATGCTATTTTACTTGCTGGGATACATCATTTAATGCTAGTCTAGCAAAAAAAAGCATCTGTTGGTTGTGAATTTCTGCTAGAATAGCAAAAAGTCAAGCATGTGGTGGTCGTGAAGGCTGCTAGACCAGCAAAATATTCAAGCTACACAAGCTGGTAATTCTGGTGAAACCAGCAAATATTAATGCTAGTTTTATGCTATTTTACTTGCTGGGATACAGCATTTAATGCTAGTCAAGCAAAGAAAAAAAGCATCTGTTGGTTGTGAATTTCTGCTAGAATAGCAAAAAGTGCAAGCAAGTAGTGGTCGTAATGGCTGCTAGACCAGCAAAATATTCAAGCTACACAAGCTGGAATATATATGCTGGACAAGCATATAAAGTGTGCCAAAACACACCATGATTTGCTGATAGTTATGGTGGAACTAGCAAATATTTATGGTAGTTTTATGCTATTTTACTAGCTAGGATGAAGCATGTAGTGCTTGCCTAGCAAACAAATACCAGCATGAATTTCGACTTGGGTTCTGCTTCGTGTAACCCTCCCAACTGGCCGTATCCATACATGTATAGCCCTCCTCAAATGCAGTTTACAGGCCCAAGATTTTTCGACTATGAGCCCCAAGTGGATCGTGAGGAGATGTATTTTCAACCACCACCCTCAGCTTACTACACCCAAAGAGATCAAGCAAGAGGGTAAGTCTCTCTATCTTCTTAACTTCTCATTGCCTTAGCTCTAGCCTCCGTAATCTCCTCTTGAGTCCACCCCTTAAATTTACTCAAAATTAAAAAGAAAAACAAAAAGAAAGTTCTCTCCTCGTCTCCCCAAGATGCAGCTTCCTCAACTATTCAACCCAGGCCCAATTTCAACAGTCTCCGCTTCCTGCAGATCAAAAGAGGGTTTATATATATATATATATATATATATATATTTATAATTTAGATAATTATTTAATTTTTATATATATATATATATATATATATATATATATATATATATAATATTAAATCAAGTTAAGAATTTGTAATTTCAAGCACTATAAACTTTTTTTTTTTTTTTTTTGTATGAAAATTAATAAACAATTATCTACATCAGTAGAAAAATAAATGTTCGTTTACATGATTGCTTCGCTGATTAAAAATTGTTACGGTGAATGGTTGAACTACGATTGAAATAAATTTCCTTGAGATACCACAAAAAAAGTTGATCTACATTTTTTAATTTATCCTAATTATACACAGTGTATTCAACAAGATTAAGGAATTCCGCTCATAAAATATTATTAATAGCAGTATTTCTACAAAACGCATGGTATGGCATAACCACCAATTTTATTTATTTATTTATTTATTTTACTTGTTCCTACTTTCCAGCATTAATTTGTGAAATATATATATACATGTATGGGTTCCTGTCATCAAAACGAAAAATGTATTAAATATATAATAAAATAATATGTATAAATATTAACACATATAAATATTATATTATGCATAAATATATTATAAATTAATAATAATAATACGAAGAAGAAGAAGAAGAAGCAGAATGGATAAATGAGCGAATGTTAAATTTTCCTTTAAATTAGGGAATCTTTGAAAATAAAATTGATACATTAAAAATGGGAAAATGTAATTTTGAAAGTTATGTTAAAGCCATTAAAAAAAAAAAAAAAATCCTTAGAGAAACAGAAAACTACTGAATATATACTATATATATATATATATATATATATATATATATAATCCGTGGTAACTTTAATGATTTAGATTAGTCGATACAGTACCATTGTATTATAATCATATGAATATTCTCTATACAATATGTAATTGGCGGTTTCAGTTAGAAAAATCACCATATAACTGTTTGAAGGCAATTAGTGGCTATATATTGTGATGTGTTGGAAGCTCTTTGTGATAAATGTAAATTTAGGATCAATTGGAAAATTAAACTTTTGATACAATTCTTAATAATTAAAAATAAGTCACCTATTTAAATTAACAAATCTCAAATCGGTTTATCATTTTGTAAAAAAAAAAAAAACTGTATATCATTTCTTTTTTGGAAATATTGTACTGTCATTTATGTTGTAAGAAGAACGAAGAATAAATTTATCAAAGAACTAAAACATTTCAAGAATCATTCATTTTTTTTTTTTTTTTTTTAAATAATATTACTCTATTATAAAAATCTCCTACAGATAAATACCTTCATATTTTTGGATAGGAAAACAGTGAAATTTAATTTGGTGAAATTTAATTAATGCATGTATAATACTTTTGAGATTAACAGAAATTAAGTTTTCAGTAGATTAACTATCTAAATTTTAGAATCAAATGAATGTCTAGGTATGCGTAAGGGAAATTGACGGATGTACTCTTATTGTATCTAATTGTTTACAAATATGCGCATAGTTTAACCCTCGCTTTCCTAGAATCAAGGCATTACTGCAGAAAAATTGCTTTCAGGTGCCGCTTGGCACGTTTGGCGAAAACCACCGGCACCTCTCCATATTCTATCGTTTAGAAGTTGCAGCATTCCACTGGTTACGTTTGCTATATCTGGCAAATTAGCGCACTTTTTGAATGAGGCGGGCTTAAATAAATTTCAACTTTAAAATTGGGTCAAAATGACCCCATCTTGGGAAAGCGTGGGTTAAGCATGTACAGAAAATAATACTTACATTGCAGTTAATTAATGAAGTAAAAATTAAGAATGGAAGAAAAATCATAATGTATTAATTAAATGAATTATGTTTTGAGACTTTTTTTTTTTTTTATCTCTAAGTAATGAATCTACATTGAATTGAAATTTGAAATTTATTAATTTATTGAGATATTTTAAATTTTTTCAATATTTATTTTTCTTTTTTAAAAAAGAAATTATAACACAAATTTGGAAACAGCGCAGAACGTAAAACACTTTCATTTCTGGAGAAAAAAAAAAGTATGTATATAAATAAACATGCTCCTTTTACAGACAAATTTTAATTAAAAATTATATAAGCAGATTATTTATGATATACACTAACATCCAATAATTGCACAATTCTGTAAACTTCGAAATAAACATAACTGTGAAATTAGATTAATCTACGCTCGCTAAATAAACACAAATTATTATCTGAATATAAACATTTTTTCAGGTCACCTTTAATAATACTAATTTGGGACTAAATGTTATCAACATTGAAAATGTCGTTACTAATTTATGCAAATTATCTAAGGTTTATACAAACTTTTCATTATGTCACATTATTTATTATTTTACATATTTACATAGAACAAACTATTTGAGCATGACAATTTGAGTATAACAATGATAACGTCAATTACATAGTAGTTTACTAATATCGGCTGAAACATTCATAGAATATTCAAAATAACAAGTTTTATTTTATACACTTTACAAGAGCTAATTTCAAAATAAAATTTTTAAAGAGCTTCAGAGAAACAATAAAATAATGAATTTGGTATTTCTGGAAACATAGTTCCAAATTTTTCTAAAATGTACTGTCATATTTGATATTAAATAATGAGTAGTATTACATTATATTTAGATTTCTAGTAATATGTCTGCTGTATATTTCCTTTAGTTAAATTTATCTTTCAATAAAAGCCTGTAATAAATTAAAGTTGTGACAATTTTCAGAAGGTTTTAAATTGCATACTACCTATATTTTAGCATTTCTGTACTTACAATTTAACATAATTTCAGAAAACGAAACTGTCATCTCGTTTATATGAGTTTTATGAGTGATATTGAATAAATCTATGGTAAAGTTATTCACTATGAGTTCTATGCAAATTTCTATATACGTTATCTGAAGTATGATTTTAATGAGGACCAGTTTAATATTTAGTGTAAATATTATAATTTCTGTATTTCAATTCAAAGTATAAATTTAAGTAAAGTAAAACGTTTGAATTGAAATTTGAAATACATTGTTATAGCCGTAATAATATAACACCTCATTCATTTTAAGAGAATAATCTGTAATGTATATGCAAACTAATTGTAAGTATTTGAAGGGGAATTAAAAAAATTATTTTGTTTGCATTTTAAGTTGTATTTTCATCTCTATAGTTCTAAACTTCAACATGTTAATGCAGTTCCGAAAGTATATAAAGTCTTTCGTTCATTTAAAATGAATTGTGACTAATGGCAATATTGATAATAATAAAACACACACACACACACACACACACACACACACACACATATATATATATATATATATATATATACTACTTAAAGAATTATTAATATTTTTTAATTAGGAACTATTTTTAGAAAAACAAATAGTCGTTAAAAGATGAATTTAAAATTAATGTTAGATGTGATGAGTTAACTGTTTTTTCGCATAAGTTATAAAACTTTTAAAATCTCATATTTATATCAAAGAGTGGTATTTATTTTAATCAATATAATTTAATTTCCTTATTGCATCCACGTTTAATCTTGATGTTCACAAATAGGCTCCTTGTGTGGTTTATAATTATTTATTACAATACATATGCAGTATAACATATACATTATGTTATACACATAAAAATAATATTTAGAGTCATTTATATATGGTATAGATTATGGGACTTTTCAACTCAGTTAAAAATAACAGTGTTTCAACATTTCACCAAATGGATCATGATAAAGAGAAATTTTTAAATAAAAATTTTGGTGGTGAGTTTCACAATTTCAGTGATACTTACAGTCACTTGCAAAAGTTTAAGACCAGTTGCCGATTTTCAGTATTTTAACGCATTGTATCATTTGCGCAGATTGTTGCGTCATCGCATAAGCTAACTGCATCAGACTCATTCTACTGCTATAAATAAAGGTTCAAGACACGTTTGTTGCAAGTTGTTTATTGATTTTTGTCTTAGACAGTTATGTTGTGTAATTACTGTAATGGGTAAAAAAAACTTCACTAACTGTTACAGAAAAGTCAAAAATATTGACCCTGCATAAAATTGGATTTTCTGAACGTCAAATAAGTTCGAGGGAAAATATGCGCTGTGACAGCTGTGCTTCAAGACAGCTGTGCTTCAAGCTATTAGTAAATTTAAAATTTCGGGGAAATTTGTGGACCTTACTATTCGATTCTTTTTCATACTTGCAGTAATTTGAAGTTTTCTTGCAGGTTTATGGCATGATAAACCAAAATCTTTGGCCAGAAATTTTGAAATAGTACTCAAACTGATGTTTCCAGGTAGAACATAACATTGTTATAGCATTGTTTTAATAAAATTTTCACTGTTCAGACTTATTTGCAACGTTATGTGCTACCTGGTTTAGTGCCTTTTGTAGCCAGATAATGCCTAATTCTATTACAGGATGTTCTTGGATCTCGTACGACCATCCTTCTTGTCACAGGATCATCACGTGCACTCGTTTTTCGAGGGCGACCGCTTCTCAAAGTCTACATTTCCCCCAAAATGTTAAATTTACTAATGGCTTGATGCACAGCTGTTTTGCTCACATTTACCCTCAAATTTATTTGACGTTCATAAAATCCAGTTTTATGCAGGGTCAATATTCCTGACCTTTTTATAACAATAAGTGAAACTTTCTTTACCCGTTTCAGTAATTACACAACAGCACAGTCTACGACAAAATCCAATAAACAACTGTCAATAAACGTGCCGGGCACCTTTATTTGTAGCAGTAGGCTGCGTCTGATGCAGTCAGCACATGAGATAACGCAACAATCTGCGCAAATGACGCAATGTATTAAGATATCGAAAATCTGCTACTGGTTTTTAAATAAATAATTTTATTTTTAACAGTGAATTTACTATTACGAAGTTATATATGTATTATATCCATAGTATGAATATATATATATATATATACCTCCATGATTTTAACCTTAATTGCATTTCATTTTACTTAAAGACATATAAAACACTCAAAATCATCAATTAATTTTTCTTTACTAAAAATATGATAAAATAAAATAAAATGTAGTGTAGTTCTACATGTAGAAAAAATTGACATACGCATCATATCGTGTACTAAAAAATATTCTCATTATACTGAAAATGTGCACTCATGATTTACCATTTATTCCCCACAATGTGTGTGAACAACTTTTGGGGTAAATTAAAAATCTCGTATTTCTCTACCAAAAATGAATTTACAATGTCCTATTCTAAAGAGAAATTGTCCCTTGTATTTTAAACATGTATGGCGAATCATTAAGTTTCGCAATATTGATAATTATCACAATATTGATAAATAATTCGTTTTAGAAATACCTGTTACATCCTGTATAGCTTCGGAAATCTTTTGTATGTCATAAGCACAAACATGCAAACAAGTGGCCGTAGAGTACATAAATAAAATATGGAGATTTAAGGCATTCTGTAACTGTGAATTAAGAGAAAATTGGGCCGAAACGAATAGATGGATAGACGAACGGTGATCATAATCATGCATAATCATTGTTCGAAATTGTTATCAACGTATAATAAAACTAAAAATTCATTGCTAGCAATTTTCTGTTTTATTACGTAATGTAACTGAATATCCTTGTGTTTCCTCTATATATTGATATTAACTATACAACTTTCTATACAAAGATAGTTTTGGTGCATATAAAGTATATATATATATAAAATCTCAATATATATCATGCATAAAAAATGTATTAATTTAATAAAAATAATTTCATTGTTCTTTAATAGTATGATACCATTTTATGGACATTAAAACTCTCTGTTGAATAAAACTTCCAATTTTTAATTTGTTAATAAGTAATATGTAGAATAATAATTAATATTAAGAAAAAAATAGAAGATTTTATGTTATATGATAACATGCTTTGTATTAAATTGTTTAGGGATATATTCTCTTAATAACAAACACTCCATTGTTTCTATTATAAAAATATTTAAATACAAATAATAACATTATGGTAATTTTTACGGCCTTAAATAACGGTAACATTTGTATTATATGCTCATTAATCATGAAGTCAGGAATATATTTCTCGCCAGAGAATGATATTCTGGAAAGTTTGTGTAATTAAAGAGAGATTTTCTTACAACAACAAATACTTTGGTAGTGTTAATTAATTGCTGATAATACATATTTGTATATTAACTACAAGTTTTCAAAATTACTTGCGAAATCACTGTTTCTAAATAATTATTCTTAGTATGCAAAGCTTATATATTGCATTATAAATTTAATGGAAATAGTTTTCAGAAGATTGTATTGAGAGGAAATAACAGTAATTTTCTATAAACACTTAAATTTACATTCAAATTATGATGTTTTAGACATTTTGTAACAGAAAATAACTGATATAGTCTGAGAACGCTAAGAAATGGAATGTTTATAACGTATTTTCTGGCCATGCAGCTTGGAAAATAAATGTCATAAGAGAACTAAAGAATTAACCCTTTCTATAGAAATTTATGAAATAAATATCTTTGTTTCAATCAGTAATATATGTTTTTTGCTTAAAGTATTCAGGTCATTTTTTGAATTCTCACACTCTTCCTGCATTTTCTGTGCTTTGGAATATTCGGACTACTAACGATTTCAGTCAAGCCATTCCATGATCTAACTTTCTAAACAAAAGCCGGAATGGCAACCCATTAAAGTGCAAGAGACACATCGGCCGCTGTTGCGATATTTGAACATGCTTTTCAATTTAAAAAACATCACACACTTTCCAGACCGTATTAGAAACGCTGCTATCACGTCTATAAAATTGCAGTTACTGAAGTAAAAATTCAGCTCAGTCAAAAAGGGGGAAAAAAAATGCTACTAGCAATGTTTTTAACAGAGACAGAAAACGAGCACTTGTTCTGAATCCTGTACAAATAAATAATGTTCCTTTTTCGTGGATTTTCCGAATTGCTCTGAATTTACTACCTTTCAAAAATATGATTCTTGAAGTGGCAATGTTTGTGTTTGGCATCTGTGTTTTAAGTTCTGACCTTTTAGCATGTTTCTCCCTTCCTCGTGAATTTTCGGCAGTAATATCGGTGCAATCATCACCAGTCTCGAGTAACTTTTGGGACACATTTAAAAGGATGGCTGCTGTCGCTCTGTTTGATAATCATATTAAACATACTGCTCTTGGAAAGAGCCATGGCATAATAGTTAATATACTCAAATCACTAACCATAATTATAATCAGTTTTAAACATTAAATGCTAAGTAAAGATCACACTCATAAGGACAACGCACTGCCAGATGAATTTCTCGAAATGGTGGAAAACTCTCCCGCTTCATTACTGTTGCCACAGTGCATTGCGGATGGGTTGGTTAAATTTTATTAATATTTGTTGTTGTCTCTATTGTATTTTAGAAGATTCATTAATTAGTTTCCTTAGAACTTTATTGTTAAGGGGGCAATTAAAATAAAAAAAAAAAAAAAAAAAAAAAAAAAAAAAAAGACATCGTGATGATATAATTGATATATCCTTTGTAAACACAAAGCTTAAACTAGAATTTAGTAGTAGCGGCAGAAAATGCTTTTTAACAAATACTTTCTCGGTATAAATAGAAATTTTTTTTTTAAATATATATATAAAAAACTACATGAAATTTGAATTATACTATGTAAGATTCATATAAATACCATAAAGTTTATTGTTAAATATACGTCCGTATAATACATCCATATAATCGTAGTACAGTAATTTAGATATCTACATTTCTGTTTAAAATTTTAATTGTTCAATTTCGATTATTTTACTTGTGGGGAATCTGTGGTATCGATTCCGCAATCTTAACTTAACTAGTTAGATAACTAAACAGGTAATAGAAGTGCACGAGGAATGAATGTAAATTAAAATCAGATTTTATTACGACTTGTAATTTAAGGGTAGTACCAATGGGAAACTCGAATAAAGATCAATTAAATAAATCAAGAGAATATAAGGATAGTCTTTCACCCTTCAGAATTTCTAAGATATGGAACTTGTGGCTGCTCTCATAAGGATGACTCGTCGCTACTAGATTTGCATCATGAAGAGATGATTACGATCCCCTCACAGCTTAAATTCGCACGAAACTCAACTAAACATCAACTCCTAAAAGTACGATACTCTCTGTAAAATCTATCCACAGAACTATCTCCAACCTTCCTGCTCCATTTAACACAGCAACATGACCCCCTGCTAGTAAAACACTCTGCTATTTATTCACACCGAAACCAACCACCTTCCATCGCTTCACTTTTCAAAAATCTCTGAAAACCTTTCATAATTTTTACTCCACGTAACCTGCTTGAATCTCATTAACCACTTAGCAACCCCACGCTTGCGTAAAAACACTCCAACCCAAATTACCGCCCAGTCGACCTTTGCCGTTACATCCTAACTCCGAAGAATTACATCACTGGGAGCGCTGGATCCAGTCATTATTCTGAAACTGGAGCTACGCTACGATTCGCTTATCTGCGGCAATCTACTATTCACTTAACCTCAATCCTCACAAACTCCATCAGATTATCCATGGTCATAGTAATAGATTTTAATTGAAAAAACATAAGAAATACATTTATAGGAAATAAAATATTAACCCTTTATCTACTGCATTATGATACAGACAAAAATTGTGTTTGAAACATATATTTTTTAGTTACTAAAGTGCATTATTTAAAGATATATTTGTTAAAAAATATGCATATCACCTGATCATAATAATTAATGAGAATTTTGTGAGGTCGTACTTTAGTGTACCACTGGTACATAGAGGTTGAAAAAACTATATCGAGATGAAAAAATTGTAGAGAAATATTTACTCTTTATGTTCCTCATATTTTTTCTGAGATTAGTGGGATATTCTTGAAATAATATAGGAATTAACCCGGCATTACTCGCGCGCCAAACAGAAACAGATTTACTCGCGCAGGGTATCTCATACCCATGGGCGTATATTTCTGTTTCCTACCTCGGAATCATTGTAAAAAAGATAAAAAAGCACAAAAATAGAAGAAATAATTGTAAATATAAGTTTAAAAATAACACATACATTTAGTGTTAAAATTTTCTGCGAATATATGCCATGTTTTTCATGCAAGCATAAAAGTAGATTAATAAAATTGAAAGTAAATATTGAAAAATAATAGTTACATTTATTTTGCACATTTTCTGGAAACACATGCCATGTGTTCCATGCATATATGTTTTCCATATTTTTCACATATAAATTTAGTCTTTCTGTCCTTTTTATTAGGGCATTCGTTGCATCTTTTATAGAGTTCTTTTGCTTTTTTCGCAGGTGGTGCGATTTCGTCAGCACTGGATTTTAGTTTTTTCTTCAAATTTCTTGGAAGCATTGCTTGTTAGCACCTGTTTCCTGGTATTCTTCAACAAGATTGAATCCTAAACATTTCAAAAATGAGCGTCTGGTTTGATTTTGAATAGGGGGTTTCTTCGTAGACAATAAAAGGATTCGAGCATTTATTGCTGCAACATTAAACCCATAAAAATTTTACCATGGGCCAACGATTACAATTTTTTGTTGTGGAATATGTTGCTGCCATTTCATAAACAACGTCAACTGCGCCTTTGGTTAAGTTGTAAAATGTGACGATCTCAGGTTTTCTCAGTTCTCCTGTTGATGAATCCATTGCATCATCGTTATGCATTGTTGAAAGTAAAACAACATTCCTATTTTTCTTGGGTGTATATGACACAATTGTTGTGTCTTTTTGGAAATCAAACATGGAAGAATAAACATTCCTGTTCCTTGAAACCAAAAATGATGAAGGAATTTCTTTCTTTTCTTTTTCTCCAAAAGTTCCTGTGACAGTGGTAAGATGTGTACCAGTTGTCGACAGTCAAATTACGGCCTGAATTATAAAGTGGTTCGATTAACCTTTTCACAATGCTACTTGAACTATTATCTAGTTCAAATGACCCTTTTGGCTGTTGACCAGTATGCACTTCCAAATTCCAAGTATAAAATAATCTGGAATCGACGAGTGCAAAAATTTCTATACCATATTTTGATGGTTTAATCGGCATATATTGCGGACATGGTCATCGCCCTCTAAATGGTTCCAGTTTCTCATCTATAGTAATGTATTCTCCTACATTATATGATTTTTTACAGTTTGTCACAAATTTTTCAAAAAACTCTATTATTGGAGCCAATTTGTTGAATTCTTTTCTATTTTGACGAGTTCTAATATCGTCAACACGTAGACATCTCGTAAGAAAATTAAAACGATTTGCAGACATAGTTGTCCGGAATATCTCAATTCCTGTGCCGTCTATTGCCCAGAGATCTTTCACATTTACATGTGATGTTTTGTGTACACCACAAATATAAAGCAATGCGATAAATGCTTTTATTTCACCTTCATTTAATTCTTTAGCATCCCTTTCTCGAGTAAAACGATCTTTTATTGATTTAATAAAAATATTTGTGCATTTTAATAAATTTTGAATCAGTTCAGGAGATATTAGTAAATTCCATGCTTCTATAACAGAAATGACATCTTTTGAAATATATGTATTTCCAGGCAATTTTGTGATAATGTTCTTTGAAGACTCTCGAACGTTTGGACGGAATTTCTCTTTCTTCCAAACTGTTTCTTTACCCTTTCCAATAAAATGACTGTTATCATCGTAATCTAAATCGTGATCTTCTCAGTCTGAGTCAATTTCTGAAGCAGAATCATGATTACTGTTATATTCTACATCATCTGGCTACTCATCATCTTCGCTAAATCTTTATTCATCCGAAGATACTGTATCTAATAAGTGTCTTAAATACTTTGTTTCTTCCTCATAATTCCGAAAACCCGCCATATCGAACGAGCAGGGAACCGAGTTCACGCTTCTAAAACTTTTACGAAAAAGCTCGCGCAGGGTGTGACATACCCGACGAGCTGAAAAAAAGGTATATATTTTTAGAATTTGCTCACGGGTTCTTCCCCTTCAAGATTATGATCTTAGAGTCAGCTACAAGCGGATTCACCCATTTTCCAAAAAAGGGTAGGAAAAAACATCGAAAAAAGAAAGGCGGTGGGTATGTCATACCCTGCGCGAGTAATGCCGGGTTAATTATAACTTGCATGAAGATCGTGAAAAATATCAAGCAAAAACAGCAAGTGCACTCCATAAAATCGCTTATGGAACAAAAATGGCTATATGTATCGTCTAATGCTTTGTAGTGAGATTAAAGTGAGGTACATCTGTTCCCTTCTTATAAATATCTTTGACATTTCTTCTATAAATTCGATTTTATACTCTTTTTAAAGTAATGGTACTTTAAAGTGCCGTCAGTAGATAAAGGGTTAAGCAATTAACATGCTGTTGTTATAAACATGTTGTTACGGAGATAATATTTATGCATAAATTTGTGAGTATAGCCTTCATTACGCAGTAAAAATAGAACGTGTGAGACTTTTCCGCAGCAAAAAGATAAAATACAAATATTTCAATATAAATTTCGAATATTCTTTTTATAAATATATCATATTTACAATAGCTATTGCTAATAACTTTATAAAGGCATGAGCTTGAACCAATACATCTTATTAATATTTTCCATTTTTATTATATTTCAAAATAAAATTATTAATGAATTCCAGGTAATGACTGTTTAAGTGATAATATATTATGATTATTTAAGTAAAAAATATAATGAATTTTGAAGTGAAAAATGTTTCATAAAAATATAATGATTTAAAATGAAATTTAGTATATTTATATTTTTATCATTCAGTTACTTTCATATAAAAATTCTTTATAATTTATAGACATTAATCATTGAATTATCTCTTGAAAAATATTTTTTCTATCATATTATTGAAGAACTTTAATAGAAATGGAGTATCTAAAAAATACAGCTGGAATAATACTGTTTTTCCTTTCCTTACGCTGATGAGAAGTTTAGAAACAAAAGATAACAATATAGAAATCCAGTTTGGTAAGAAGAAATATGCAATTGGGTATATATTATAAATACATATAAAAAGTTATAAAAATGTACTATAGCTGAAATAGATGTTTTTTTTTTTTTTTTTTTTTTTCAATTATTTATTTAAAAAATAACAATGAATTCTTTCAACTAGGTTTTGCCCATCAAGAAAAATAATTGTGAAAATTTAGTACACATTTACTGTAATTATAGATATTAACGCAATATATAAATATTTTGATATATACTGTGACCAATAAGTTCTCATACACTTTCAAATTTTTATTACAGTAACACAAAATAAATCATATAAAAACTGTTTGCATCAAATTAAAGTAGCATTCATTGAGTATCTTTACAATAAATGCTTTGAAATAATTTTGCCTTTTAGTTTCTTAACGAGCTTAAGTCTCTTTGCAAATCTATCACATGTGGCATGTACGGATTCCATTGACATTTCCTGCCATATCTTTTGAATTTCATTTTTGAATTTGCTCAAATCGGTGTTTTTATAGTCATTCAGTCAAGAGAGCATATATGACCACACAAAATAATCAAGCGAGTTCAGATTGGGGGAGTTGGGAGGCAATTCGTTCTTTGTCAAAAAGCCAGCTAAATTTTAACTACACCACACCTGAACCACACGTACAGTATGAGAAATGGCACCATCTTGTTGGAAGCAAAAATATTCCGCCCCGTACATTCTCGGGATATTTGGGAGTAAAACTTTTTCCAAAACCTCAGTTTTATAATATTGGGCATTGATTTTTTACTCCCTTATCAATGAAGACTAACGGGAGTTTTCCTCTTTTGGAAATAGCGGCCCAAACTGTCAGAGACGAAGCATTTTGATAACGCGGAACGTAATGCTGGCTCTCAGGGATGTTATCAATAGAAACTGACCATACTCTGCCATTTTGGGGGTTGAGACTTTGCTGTAAAATGAATAGTTTCTCATCTGAAAAGACAAATTCATCCCCAGGTGCCAAGCAAGAATTTCTTCCACCCTTTGCTTCCTTTCCACCTTAGCAGACTCCTAAACTGTTTGAATTTTAGATTTTATATAAGCCTTGCATCAAAGGTCTACTTTTAGGATGTTTAACATTGATCCCTTCGAAATTTCGAGCTCTCGTGCTAGTTTTCTAGCAGATCTTTGTCCGTTTCATCGTATCATTTCACTGACCTTTTTCACAGCCTCTTATGTACGGACAAACCTCGGTCAGCCGGATCTTTTTCTGTCACCGACAGAGGACGACGTGTCGTTATACCTTCTGATAGTTCTGTAAATGAAATCTCTCTTTAGTCCCAGGACTTTCAAGTCTCAGAAAATTTCACCCGGCTGCTCAACTTTGATGAATTTATTTATCACAATTTCTCTCAATTTCTTCATTCTACCTAGGCTTAGAAAAATTATAAATAGCAGAGCATTTACACTTGCAATAACTTTATACCTTACTCTAAATTGTCTGCAAAATAATTGGGACTACAGTAACACATATGTACAGCATTTTATCGTGCTTCAAAAGTTGTATGAGAACTTATTGGTCACGGTGTATATACACGTATATATTTTTGCTTATAAGATGCAAAAAGTTAAAAATTAAATAATATTTTAAGATATATATATATATATATATTGCAAATGAATTAAAATTCAATTTAATTTAATTAAACATAATGCCCATTTAAATCCTACTTAAAAAAAAAAAAAAAAAAAAAAAAAAAAAAAAAAAAAAAAAAACTATTTAAAAATTGATACCAATACAGCAGTGCTTATTTCTGCCATTCTGTAAGTCCAATGTTTTAAACACATTTATAATGTCTAAAAACCGCATTCAGTTTCTTAAAGTAGTAGTTTCAACTAATTAAGCCTCAATGTGTTCTTGTTTTTATGCGAAGTTAATATTCATTTTTGGAGTGTATATGTATGATAGTACATATTTTATTTTCAATATAAACGCATAACTGTAATGAATATAAGGTATTCATTAGATGTTCAAAGGTAATGCAGTATTCATTGATTATAAATAAATATTGATAAAACTCCGTTAAATTTAGCAAGTAAGAAAACAAAATTTATTCGAGAAATCTCTGAAAAAATTAACACCTTAACAGAGCTATTATACGAGCAAATGCAGAATTTTTTTTTTTTTTTTTTTAATAAAATTTGAGTTTCTCTTCATTTACATAAAGTAAGAATAAATAAAAGACACGATGTTAATGTAAAATACAATAAGATTAAACTTAATTTTTAAGGGATTTAAAATTGCGATAAATTGAAAAATATATATATAACATATAGATTAACGACCAATAAATATAATTACAATTAAATGCTAAAAATATCAAACGCTATATTATAATATTAGCTAATTTGAAAAATATTACAATACGACAACCATTTTCAAGTACGTATACTCAATGTTGGAATATAATTGACAACTGCAGGAAATGTAAATATATTTTAACTGTGTTATGTAACAATTAATACTATTTAAAGGCGCAATTTAAATTTTATTTCAGTTTAACATAAAAATTTAGCTGTTTTCTGAAACACTTTTATAAATATTTTAAGTATAAAATTACAGTGATGGTAATTAAAATTTTAGTTTAATAAATTTACATTCAGTTATGGCTCAGTTTATTATTTTTTTAATAACGCGATATTTTTTTACGATAAAAAATGCACAAGAGCGCAATTTAAAAATACTAAAAATAAGGCAGTATCTTTCGACATAAAACGTCCCTTATCAGTGTAAACACGTCTCAAGCACAACATTTACAACATAGTAATAAAAACATAAACAGGGAATTAAATATACCGAAAGTACAATTTTAGCTATATTAAAGGGATAGTCATGTAGCTTCGTAAAAACTGTAGCTGTTTTATAAAACTACATATCTCTCACTTGAATTTATCTAAAATCGTACTTTCGGAATATCTAATTATCTTTTCATGTTTTTATCCTTATATTGTAACTGGTGTTAATATTTTCTTTTTAATAAATAAAGTCTTGTTTAAAATAAATACTATGATATCTAAATTAAAAAGGGAAGTTTGTGGGTTAAAATTTGGAGGATAATACTAATTTATCCATAGTAGGCAGATTTGCTGATATTGTTAATTTGATTCCTACGTTTGATAGAGGAATAGAGCAGAATAAGTTTACATGTCACTTACATAGTGTCTTACATGTGACACACTTATTTATTCCATAATTCCGTTGCTTATTTCTTAGGTGATTATTGATGCATAATAAGAAAAAAAATATTGGTGTTTTTTCATTCATAAATTTTAAATTAATTTATAGGTTTCTCACATGTTGTGGGGAGTTTATTTTGATATAAGTTTTTTTTTTTTTTTTTTCTCTCTTATTTTGGCTCTAATGAATGTTTCAGGCATTTGCACAAAGAAATACTTAGCTTTTGCTATCTTTGAGACAGAAAAACATTCAATTAGCATGTGTGTATTCTACCAGGCCCTTGATAAAGTTAGAATTCTAATATACCATTATCTTGTTAAAATTTGTTTTAATTCATTTTGCTTCGACTTTATTTCATTTCTGGTTGGATTTGCGCGGGCTTTGCTCTTGATCATAGTAATTGTTTGAATACTGTTACTTATTTAATCATATTTATATTCCAACTATATATATGTTCATTTAAGATAAGGTTCAGCGTGTCGCTCTCTCCAGGTTCATTCATTTGGGTTAATTCTATAGATAAAGAGACGTATATGGTGTTTATACTACTGATCGCAGACTTATAAAACTTAACAGAGGGAAAAAATGGACCCTGCAGGATTGCACATCATCGATATATTTTGGAATTTATAATTCGAATTTTATATTATATTGTATTACATTATATTATATTATATTATATTATATTATATTATATTATATTATAATTATATTATATCATATTGTATTATATTGTACATTGGCTTTTCTGTTTAATTTTTCTAAAACTTATACTTTAATTTCAATCGTCTGGGTATATTAGATACAGCTATTACACTATTTATTGTTTATTTATTTAGTGCATTCATTTTAAGGCGAAACTTTTCTTTTCTTTTTTTTCCATCTTTTTCACTTTTTATATTGGCGAAATTGAATGTTATTACAGTAGTAAAATGAAATATATTAAATTTTCAATAACAGTAATAATAATACAAAATATATATATATATATATATATATATATATATATATATATGTTTATGTTTATGCATAATTTTTATGATGTAACAGCTTTTTATTTTTCTTTTATTTAGATAAATCCTTTTACAGTGAGTTAATTATTTATTTATTACAGTTTTCGTAAATAAACTGTAATATTGTGCAAATTTTTAAATTTATTAAAATTTAATTTTAATTAAACACACACACACACACACACACACACGCACACACACACACATATATATATATATATATATATAATTCTGGTTGGAATTAGATGATAATATAGTTTAAAGAGAGAGTACTATAAAATGCATGATGTAGAAACTGAAATATTTAACAGACGCTGTAATATAGACATTATTAAAATTGTACTTCTTCATTAATAGCAGCTTCAATTCAAGTCGACAAACATTCAAATTAAAATGCCGAAATACCAGAAACCCAAATGCCTGAAAGAACATTAGATTAAGAAGGTGTACAAATACTTAAATATTAATCCGCTTTAACATTCAGAAAAAAAAAAAAAAAGACTTTATATAAGCTTCTGTTTTTACAAATATATTGCTTTATATCTGTATATATATATAAATTACGTGTCACGATGTTTGTCCGGGGTAAACTCCTAAACTAAGGAACCGATTTTAATGAAATTTTGCACACTGTGTGCAGTTTGGTCCAACTTGAGAGATAGGATAGTTTTTATCTCAATTTATTGTCACAATATTGTTTTATTGCAATTATTTGTCAATTATAGACCTTTATTAAAGTTGCTCCGAAATATCTGTGAGTTCCATTAATTTAATTGTTGCCAAAAAAAAACACGAGTTCATTTTCTTTCGACATAAAAATAAATACATTTAATCAAACGTGAACGCTAAAAATTATAAAAAGCTAAATTATGCATCTCACGAAAATTGACGTCATAATCAATTTAAAGATTTTATACACATTGATAAAGTGTTAATGTAGTTCTATCATAGATATAGTAATATATATAGATCTTTCATCCTCATGTTATCGTACAAAGATTTTTAATGCCGAAAAAAAAATAAATAAAAGCTTTGGAAATAGCCATTAAGTGGTATAAAAAAAAAAAAAAAAAAAAGAAAAGAAAAGAAAGAAAGAAATATGAATTTGGAACTATATCTGGAGTTTTTCATTCACCTTTAGCAAATAAATTATTCATAAATTTTATTTGCTAAAATATTAGTATGTATTCCCGTGTGTATTCACTCGGGGAAAGACGGCCATATTTTGGTAAAAACGTCGTCTTTAACCAAGTGAAAATGAATAACTTTTTTCTCCCCAATGATCGCTCTATTCTATATATGCTATACTATATCTATGAGTTCTATACGCAAGCGAAGTGTGACTCACTGACCGTCTGGGCAGCCAAGAAAAAGATTTCCTATGTTAATCGCCCATTGGAATTTTTGTAAAAAAATATTAAAAATCGAGGAAATTTATTTCCCGATTTTAATCCTTATATTTGGGTATAGATATGTATTAGTTATCGCGTGCGTTAGATTGAGTTATTTTGCTGTCAAATTGACAAAATTTTTATTTTAAATTTCAAAACTCTGTCACCCTTGGCTTTTTTTTTTTTTTTTTTTAATTTTATTTGGCGATCAAAAGCGTAACACGAAAATATACATGCCAGATATATGTATTGTACGAAATGTAATATGTATTATTCATTGTACGTATGTATGACATGTAATATGTATTGTACGAAATATTGTTTCACATTATTCATTACTCTTTTAATATAAGTTGTTAAAATAACCATGATTTTTGAAAGGAATTAAATATTTTCGCCTGATAATTTGGCGATATTCTTTTTTTTTCGATAAGGATGACAGAAATGAAATATATTCCGCTGCAACATATTAGTATCTTACATGAGATATTTTATTTAGACATTTGAAAACAAATTTAACTTCAAACTATGATAGGATATTTATCATTTTCCTTTTAATTAGTATATTATTAGTATATTAAAATTTAAAAGCATGGCATATAAACAGTTTTTTTTTTTTTTTTTTTTTTTTTTTTTTTTTAAATCTTATAATTATTCTTATCTTAATCCTCAAAGTTTCCCATCTTTATTAACTTGAATTTACTATAAAAATTTTAACATACTCAAAGCCTTCTCATCACTTCGTTAAAGTACACTAAACTTTTCCAAAATATTTTTCTATTTAAATGATACATGTATTTACTTTAAATGTCCAATATTTCATAAGATGTCCTATTTTAAAGTTTTAAAATATTTATCAAATTTACTTATTTTTCTGGTTTAGCCATATTGTTTTCCTTTTTATGACTACAGCTGTTGCTCTCTTTAAAACAGTTAAAATGATGAGGTCATTTTATAGTAAAATTATCCATTATAGCATATATTATATTTCACTCCTCCATAAAAATTGATTTTAAAATCGTCTGCTTCTTTTATACTTTTATTTTAATCCGCGTTTGTAATGATCGATAGATGGCGCTTTTTCAGCTTTTGTTGTTAGTAAATATAATAGCCATGTGTATTTATTATTGTTCTAATTGTGTTACTATTTAATGTTCGTGCTATAATTTCTCCGCCATTACATCATGGAAAATTGATTGCTTTTGGAAAAAATATTTCAGTTTATTCAAAGTTCGATCGGAAGTAGATTTTTAACTGAAGCTGAACAAATATTAGTTTCAAATCGTCTGGTTAATTCTTTACTTCCATTAGCCGAAGCAACTGAAATTTTATATTTGTCATTTGGAAATAAATGGAAACTCAATTCTGGATTTCTTGATTCTTTGGAGTGACACTGTGGCACACAACAGTATGTGTTATCTTTTTTACCGGATTTATTCATTTTTATTCAATAAATATATGTGAAACTAAACATCGGAAAGCAATGGCGTCTCGATGGAAGCCGAAAGCTATGCATGTTAAATGTAATTTCACCTTAGACCACCAGAGGGCGAGCATTTCATTACAATCGCGGATAGAATTTTAATAAAAATAAAATTACATATTAGTCTTTTTAGCATTTTAATCCAAAATAGCTTTAGACATTATATTTCCCTCATCCTAAAATCGTCTGCTTCTTTTATACTATTATTTTAATAGAATTTTAATAGAATTTAATTTACATATTAGTCATTTTAGCAATTTTATCCTAAGTAGCATTAGAAATAATATATATCACTTCTCCATTAAAACTTATAGGACCCTACAATAAAATTAATTTGTACTTAATATCAACACTACGAAAATTTTTATCAATCGTTTCCAAATTTTGACCTAAGGTTCAAATCTCAATCCTGTGGGTTTTTACATCGGCTACAACGTTTTCGTCTTTATTCGTAAATAATAATTTGACAGTATTAAATAGTTTACTGCCATATAATTCAAAGTACAACTTAGTCACGGCAACGCGTGGCCGGGTCTGCTAGTATATATATATATATATATATATATATATATATATATATATACATATAAAGATTTAAAAAAAAGAAAGAAAGAAAGAAAGAGAAAGGGATAAAGAAAAGATAACTTTCGGAAAAGAAGAACATATTTAACTATCATAAAATTAATCAATGTTAAAACAGCATATAAAAATTTGCATATTGTAATAAGTTGCAATGAGAAGTATTTAGGATCAGTTTGGACTAAGACATTTGGTAGATATTATCATGCTTAAATGCATCCACTTAACCAGGTATAACTTGTTTTCGCACTATCATGAATTATACCTTATAGAAAATTGATTATTTCAGTAATTTTGTATATGCATGCATATAGTTTGTAAATAATACAGGCTGTCACTGGCAACAATTCGGTTATTTATTTCATTCCCTCTATTTCTAAACAGTAATTTATATATAACAGTATTATATATTAATGTAAATAAATTATATTTTACCTGTATATTATATATTATAAGTTTTATTTTATGGAATTTGTGCCACGGAAAAATGTAAAATTATTTGCCGGCGACAGAATTGTGTAATATACACTTAAATTTATAATAAGATTTCAATAAAAAACGAATACATGTTACTTTATAATTTAGTTCCTAGGATACAAATATCACTGCAATATTCTAAATAGCAAATAAAAGTTTCAACATGGAGGCTTTTAATTTAAATATAAAAAAGAAATACTAATCGCCTTAATAATTTGCTATTAAAAACTAGAAACTTTGAACATAATTTTATTTAATACATTTTTAATTATTTTATAATAAAAATGTTAAACTAAAATTCAAATTTTGAAGTATACATGTGAATGTATATTAGCTTCCAGCATTTATAAAGCTATATATATATATATATATACATTTATATATATATAGGAATAAAAAAAAACTATATTTAAAAAGAATAAATCAAGCTTTTCTTTCATTAAAACTTATATAGGAATAATATGATAGGGGACTAAATCTCTAGATATTTAAATCTCTGAAATATTTATCTTATCAAACCAAGAATTTATTCTTTTTATCAAATTTTCAAGCAAATTTATTTTTTATTTTCATCGTAACTCATTTAATAATAAAAAATACATATTTCTTAGGCATCTGACGGTATAGTCTGATAAAGAGACTTTAAATATTTTATATTTACCGACATATTTAAATTTTCACCTGTCATTAAAATTTCTAAATATTTACATTTTTTTTAAATAATGGAACTGAAAATTGAGACAGAAGAGAAAAAAAAAAAAAAAAAGAGAGAAACTGTATTTATGTAATTATATTTGAAGAAACTATGGAATAGAAACAATGAAAGTCTTTCATTTATCTTATTTCTCTGTGGATTATTATATTTCTCGTTAATACATAGAATTAGTTTTATAGATCAATATTTTATATCATAAAGTTTTATGTCATAGAAATTTAAATTTCATTTAAAATTCATGTCATATGTATATATATTAAAATTAAAAGGAAATATATAAACGATAAATTAATGAAGATATATGTAATGCAAATTATCGAAATAAAAAATACAAAAATCCTAATTTTTAATTTCTGAAAAAAAAAGTTTGAAATAAAATTTATAGAAATAATCACAAAAGTTGATTCTTTCTTTCTTTCTTTCTTTCTTTTTTTTTTTTTTTTTTTCCAACTATCATTGTTTAAAATGAATTATATGATGTCATTTTAATTTATGTTTATAAATAAAGCATGTCTTTAATTAAAAGATTTCCTTTTACTGTTTTCTTTTTATTATTATAATAATTTTATGTTAACTCATTTACATAATAAAAGTCATTATTTTTTGTGGAGTTTTTTGCTATACTCTAAAAAAGAAGATTTTAACATTTTACAATTGATGACGTATTTTAATTTCCATATAGCATTAAAACTTTAGCATATTCATATTTTTACAAGTAATGAAACTAAAAATGTGGGCAGAAGAGGAAAAGAAATTGATTTATATAACTATATTCGCAGAAATCATAAAATGGAAACAAAGAAAATATTTCAATCAGTTCTTCCTCTATGGAATATTATATTACATTAATAACGTATTCAATTATTTTTATGACTCACGATTTTATATGATAAATTTTCATATATTATTCCAATAAAAATAATGTTACATATTCTTTTTTTTTTTTAAATTAAAAGGAAATACATAAACGATAAATTAATGAAGATGTTTGTAATACATGTAATTTTTTAAAGAAAAAACAACTTTTTACGTTAAACTTAAATTATTATTTAAATTTAAAATTATAATATCTTTTTTACATTTAGGTAACATAGAAAATGTATTTAGAACAAAATAACTTGGTGTTGAATTTATAAGTTTGAAATCATGTTTATGTAATCAATCCCAGAAGTTGAATTATTTTAATTTAAACATAATTAAATTATTACAATGTAATTGTTATCATTCATATATATATATATATACAAGTACGTTATTAAATTAAATACTTCGAAAATTTGTAAGGAATTTCCTTTTACTGTTTAATTATTATTATTATTATTATCCTTTTCTTTTTCATTTATATTTTTGACAACCTAACTTGTTAGAATGAAGATTGGTGTTGCGGGAATTTTGTCCAATTGGCTGCACTAGGGTCCTAGGCCTGAAGGGGGATGCCCTATTCCTTCAAGGGGGTGCTAGCACGTATTTACCCAAGTTTCGGAGCAAAATTCAAAAAACTTCGAAAGGATATGTCGACGAACGCGATCTGGGATCAAACCCGGCACATCACATCTCTGAACTTTGAGCGCTCAACCGCTCGGCCGCTTGTGCGCCCTATTAGGCTGTAGAAAAATAAAAAATAAATGCATTTGTATAAATGCATAGTGCAATATATATATATATATATATATATATATATATATATATATATACATACATACATATATATATGTATATATATATATATATATATATATATATATATATATATATATATATATATATATATATATTTAGTTATTTAGTTTATTAGTTATTTAGTTATTAGTTATTAGTTATTTAGTCATTTAGTTTATATTATATTTAGTTGTAAAACACTAAAATATTCAATTATTTTTAAAGTGCAGTAAAATCATATTAATAATCAAAAATAAGATATGTACGCCTAATTTTTTTGGAAAAATAAATTTAATTAAGTTGAATAATTATTTAAAAAAAAAAATAAATAAATAAATAATTTAAACCCTAAATGATTGAAATTAAGCTTTACCAAGAAAATGTTATCTCGAAACAAAGCGAAAAAATTATGAAAGTTAAGAACGAAAATTTATCAAAATTTAAAGCACAGTATTACATTATTTACTAATTACAAACATTTCCGAAAAAGAGAAAATAAATTTAATTTACAGTAATTCACGAAATTTGTTAATGTTAAATATATTGTTATGTCAGTGAGAAATCAAATTATACATGTCTTTCAAACGAGTTTTACTTTCTGAAAATGTAATGAAACAATGAATATTTTCAGAAAATCAAATTAAATGCCAAAACTATTTTCCCGATAACAAGTTAAGGTAAACTTTTCGAAAATATGCGAGAGAAATTTGAAGAGTAAACTAATTATAAGAGTAAGATGTTATTCTCAGCAAATAATTATTCTGCTAATAATAAACTGAGAATTCTTGAGCTATCAAAAATTCCGTATCACTATAAGTAATAAGGGATTTAAATAACTCAAAATGTTAGTTAGACTTTGCACATTAAAAAAAAAAAAAAAATCCTTTTTGAAAAAAAAATAAAATAAACTCAACAATTATATATTTTAAATATCTTCCTTCACAAAAAAAGCGTTATTTTATTTTACTCTTTTTTGTTTCTCCTAAAATATGAATCTAATTAAAGATTTTATAAGAAAATCTATTTACAGTAAATTTGCGATAAATTTGTTTTAACTTAAAATCATTGAAAATGTTATTTCATAGGTGATATTATATGAAATTATGCAAAAAAATAAAATTAGACATTTTGAGTTAATTCAAGACACCCATCAGTGCAGTCATTAAAAATGAAATGCATAGAACAGTTCAAAGAGACAATTTTTTTCAGTTATGCCATTATGTGTTGCCGGCAGTGTCCATTTCACATTTAGGGACGAAATATGGAGCTAGATTACCATTCATAAACGAAATTTTTGGAAAGATAGAATAATTATATTTAAAACAATAATAATAATAATTTTAATGCTATCAAAATCAGAGAAATACTATTATTTTATATATTATACAATAAGATTTAATGCTTTAAATTATTTTAAACTGAATCACCAGTTGGGAGAAGGAGTTAGTGTCTCCTATGTTCAGCATGTTCAGGATAAGAACCTCAACTGGATTACATATTCTACAAAAGTTCAGACTAATATACTGATTAAAGAAATATATATATATATATATATATATATGTGTATATATATGCTGATTAAATTAATATGCAATAGTGCAATAAACTAAATATTTTATGTAAATGAATGGCTGTATATTCTTATAAAAAAATGTGTATTACTAAATTAAAAGTAATTTATTTACATTTTAATACAAAGTTTGAGTGCTTATCGAAAAGTATTGTAAAATACATTTTTTTCTAAGAGTAAAATGCTGATTACTCTAATGAAACAAATGATTTTTCAAATTATGCGTTTTTATTTATGTTTAATTAGAAAAGATAATGTAGTTGTCTTTTACAATTAATTATTTAATTTATTCATTGTCACTTAGTATGAAAGTAAAAGCATGACTGCTTTAAATACATTGTTTAAGCATTAAACTCTCTTCATGAATTTTTAATTTTATATATTTAAATTCTCTAAACTTAAGTTTGAGTAGAATGTTTCAACTAACTTTAACATTCTTAATCAAGTCTGATGAGATAATAATAAATCCTCGGCAGACGAGAAGTGCATCACAAGTTATTCAAAATTTTCACCCATTTGCTTCTACGGAATATATATTTATATAACCTCTGTACCACTACATCTTGATTAGAAGACAGAAAAATTCTATCAATTTTCATATCGGTTCAGTGTTGCGAAGATAAAAAAAGAACAATTAAGAAGTTAATTATTAATACTTATCGAAAGGTTATTTTAGAAAGGCTTGCATTTAATAAAAAGAAATACTTGGATACAAAATCGATCTTAAATATTTTACAGAAATATTTATTAATGATTATTTTTTAAGACGTTCATTCCAGATACAATTAAGTAACGATACAATAAAGCAGACAATAAAAAAAAAAAAAAAAAAAAAAAAAAAAAAAAAAAAAAATACTGCGCTCCCTCTCAAATCGTTCCATTTAACTATTTCCTACTAACAAAGTACTATTGCCATCTATGATAAAGTTTAGGAAATATTTAAACTGACTATCTGTCCTAGATTTAACCTACATATACATATATATCTAGAATAATAAAGGAAGATGTCTGTATTTCTGTCTGTCTGTCTGTGCATCTATACGTTCAGCCCCTACTGAACGCAGAAGTACAAAATTTGACATGAGGGTGCTCAGAAGCCTTTCCGAAGGGATAGTGCAAAAATAATAATAAAAAAAAAATCATTTAGTTCCTCTGATATTAATTAAAACGTCGACCAATGTCTAAATAAAAACCAACGAATCATACTTCCGTCTTCCAAGAAGAATTCAGCACATTCCTCAAAAGAAAAAACACAGAGAGAAAATTTCTCGCGTTTTTGTAAAGTCATCCCAGCTTAGCGGTTGCAGATATTGAAAATACACCTGTACCACGAGAAAAAGAAGTTATTACCGATTCTTACGGTATAATTTATTTTGAAAAATACGGTTTTTTATATTTAAAATAAAATAAAATAAATAAAAATGGGCCAAAATTTCTGTTTTTCTCGATCGTCTTTTTTGAATCGCTCTGTACGACCGAGTAATTGTTCCATTTCGTAAAAACTGTTATATTTAAAAAGCTAATTTAATCTTATTTGGAACCATATAAACATTTTAACAAAATACGGATTAGCGAACCATATATTTAAATATTTTGAAACATCGATTTTTTCACAGAACATTTTATAACTCAAAACTTTTAGAGATAAATCTTTATTTTTTATTATTTTTTTTTTTCTTTACAGATCTCGGTTAGAAGATTCACATCTCAAAAGATTTTTTCAAAAACTGAATGAGTTGTAAATAAATAAATATATATATATATATATATATATATATATATATATATATATTTATTTATATATATGTGTGTATTTGTGCATAAAACCATTGCATAACGCTTCAATTTTTCAAATTCTAATAATGATAATATTATTTTTAATTCTTCATTCGAAAAATATTTTAAAATACACTTATATTATTGAAAGTAGAATTCAAGATTTCATATGATTTATACGTTTTGTGGTTTTCTGAATCGGTTTTCTTTTGTGTCTCAGCTACTAATTAAAATATTTTCATAAGTGATACATCATTTGAAAGCTTTGTTGATTCGGAATTGAACAGTAGATTACAGAAATTTCTACCGCCAGATGGGGCTGTAATATTTTATAATTTCAATATTTGAAATTCCAATTATGATTATTTTTTTTAATACATCATACAAAAAGTATTTTAAAGTTCTTTTATATTATCGAAAGTGGAATTTTAAATTTTACCCGATTTACACGTTTTAAGGTTTCCTGATTAGGTTTTCTTTTTTTATCTCAGCTACCAATTAAAATATTTTCATAAGTAATACATCATTTAAAAGGTTTCTCGATTTCGAATTGAACAGTAGATTACAGACATTTCCACAGCCAGATGGTGCTGTAATATTTTAAAATTTCAATATTTCAAATTCTAATGAACGAGGAAGGTGCTGTATGTTCTTAAACGGGGTTAAGGCACCGTAGGCGCCGCCGAGCGGGAGTTTCATAGAATCGGATTTTTCAAGGATCGCGAACCAGCTGGTCGCCGAAGGCGGCTAGTATATATATATATATATATATATATAGGGTGTTTCACTACGTGTGCAGCAAACTTATAGGAGATATAGGGGCATAAAGACGATAGAATCACATAGAAATACGGGGTTGAAATCCTAACGAGTTGGGACGTTGTTAGGGAGGCATTATTATTAGGAAATCCATAGATTATTTTAAGCTTTTCGCCTTTAAATATTATTTCCCGATCACCATGTATTCATAGTTTCCCCCCTAACACTCGTGCAAGTAGATTTTGACAGTTTTAATGTGTTAAGCCCTTAACGTCTGTAACCTGCACACACATGTATATATATATATATATATATATATATATATATATATATATATATATATATATATATATATATATATATATATATATATATATATATATATATATATATATATTAGCGTACAGCAAGGACAGCAGAAACGGACCCAGTTCCCCCAAACAAAGAGACAGTGCTCGTTAGTTTGAATATAAACCTCGTTAAGACAAAAGAGTGTAAGACAAAAAGTCAAATTTCTCTGTTTATCCACTGAAGTCGACTGTTGACATTGATAAATTTGAAACAGTATCTATTTTTACTTATCTGGAACACGATTTTGCGTTGAAAGGTAACATCATCGAATAAATTAACAATCGAGTTCAACTAGTATTGAGTGCATTCGCTTTTATTGAGTGATTTAGCGCTATATTCAAAAGTGACCTCCAAATTTGTTTGAAAAAAAAAATATTTTAAGCCATGTATTTTGCTTCTACTAACTTATGCTTCAGGAACTTGCACTTTAACATGTTAGCCTAAACAAAGGTTTAAAACAGACCAAATATATATTTATGGTTGTTAGGATTCATCCGAGGTGTCAGGAGCTAAACAAGTTGATTACGAAACGAATTATAGTTACTGGTGTCATTTTTAAAATTCAGAATTTAAAATGAAGCTGAGCAGGGCAGTTTGATAGAAGAAACGATTTTAGATGGGCCATCAAAGTTCTATTTTGGACAGTTGAAGAGACCACAGTGCCGTTGGACAGATGAATTTGTGAAGTTTTGTGGCGCAGAACGGAGAAAATTTGAAGGAAACAAGTCATACAAGAATCACATTCAAGAGACCTTCCACTTGCAGTGTATCGATAAAGGCTGAAAATAACAGTGTGATGACGATGATGATGGTGATGATGATGGTGATGATGCATATATGGAAAATGTAGTCGAAATAAACTGTCAGAGCTTACACTGTACTGTAGCGCTATCCAATTGCAAGAACAGTTCCAAACTTTGTAGGAAGATTAAATAAGACGAGGGACGAAATATTAGACAAAAAAATTTCCAAAAGTCAACGGAACATGCGGCGTACTTTAACTAAGTAAATGTTTTATTTCAATTTATAATTAATATATATATATATATATATATCTATATAATTGAGTACTTTTTAAAGGGCTGCTTTTTTACCCTTTTATTATATTGATGTTGGATACACTGTGCTGATTTGCCCCAGCGTTTCCATTTTTTAAAACAATCTTTCGTTTTACACAGTGCCACCCACGTTTTCCTCTAGTGGTGTCTTTTAGACTTTTTTGCTTGGTTTTGAAAAATCATCCGCCTTTTTCTCTTTTTTTATCTCTCTCTGTAAATATATATATATATAGGTTATGTAAATTAAATTATTTTATTAATTAATTAATTTAACACCTAAGTTATATTTAAAATGTTTTTGCTATTGAAACTTAGTTACTATTCTTTAATTTAGAAACTCTACACACTTTCCTAATAGATTTTTTTTTTTTTTTTTTTTTTTTTTTTTTACCAGTAACAAAATTCAGACAATATCTAAATTGTATTTTTATTTTTATTTTTATATATATGTATATATTTTTAAGGACAGAGGTCTATTAGTCTCAATCTACGGATTTTTACAATACCAGTCTTACGATAGCTGGACATTTATCGAAATCGAAAATTTATCGAAAATGTACTTGAATAATTTTAAAACGATGTTAAAATTTGAAAAAAAAAACAAAAAAAAAAACAATAACTAGTAGACCTCCGTACTGAACTAAATTCTGCTTTTCGCAGAATTTCATCAAAATAGTTTTTTTTTTTTTTTTTTTTTTTTTTTTTACAAATAATAATAAAAAAAAATAATCCCTTATATTATTAAAATCTGTACGCGTGTGTGTGTGTGTCTGTCTGTGTGTCTGTGAGAAACGGCTTGACGCAGCTAAGGCTCCGCCTCTAAATGTCGCACGGACTTCGAACAGGTACCGTTGGACAGAGAATTTATCGCAGATCAGGGTTATCTAATTTGCTAAACGATGCGACCTTAATTAGCGGAGATATTAATTAAAACGTTGACCATTGTCTACCGAAAAATGACCCAGAATTCATGATTAAATGCTTAAAAAGCGACATTTTTACGGAAAAAGTGGAAAATAAATTAGAAATATCAGTCATATCGTTACAAACAAGATACTTCTCAATCCGATGGTTTAAACGGCTTTTCGATCAAACAATTAGATTTTTTAAAATTAACTAAACTATAAAAAAATGTTGGCAACGAATCACAAGAATGTTATCTTTGCAGACATTAAGTTTACAGCAGTTTTCAACGGAAACACATCTGGTATTTATTGAGGTCACGTGTTTCGTAGTGCGATTAAAAATTACAATTTTCTATTTTCTTCAATTTTTCAAATTTTACACATTTTATTTAGTATATAATATTTACACCACAAAACAAACTTGCATTTCAAATTTCATCGGTTTTCGTCAATAAACAAAAGATTTACATTTTAATTGCAAATTAAATTTTATCTTTACACGCCAGACATTTTTGCAATATTCTAATACGCGTATTTCAATTTCTAATTACGATTGATTTATTTTTTATACATCATACGAAAGATATTTGAAAGTTCTTTTACATAATTCAAAGTTTTCAACAGATTTACACGTTTTGAGGTCTCCTGAATCAGTGTTCTTTCATGGCGCTGTAATATTTTCAAATTTCAATATTTCAATTTCTAATTATGATTAATTATTTTTAATACATCATTCGAAAGATATTTTAAAGTTCTTTTAAATTATCGAAAGTTTTCACCAGAATTACACGTTTTGAGGTGTCCTGAATCAGTTTTCTTTTATGGCGTTGTAATATTTTCAAATTTCAATATTACAATTTCTAATTATGATTAAATTATTTTTAATACTTAAATCGAAAGATATTTTAAAGTTCTTTTATATTATCGAAAGTTTTCACCAGATTCACACGTTTTGAGGTGTCCCGAATGAGTTTTCTTTTGTATCTCAGATACTAACTATAATAATTTCGTAAGTAATACATCATTAGAAAGCTTTTTTGATTTGGAATCGAACAGTGGAATACAGAAATTTCTACCGCCAGATGGCGCTGTAATTTTTTCAAATTTCAATATTTCAATTTCTAATTATAATTAAATTATTTTTAATGCATCACTCGAAAGATATTTTAAAGTTCTTTTAAATTATCGAAAGTTTTCACGAGATTTACACGTTTTGAGGTGTTCTGTATCAGTTTTCTCTTATGGTGCTGTATTATTTTCAAATTTCAATATTTCAATTTCTAATTATGATTAAATTTTTTTTAATGCATTATTCGAAAGATATTTTAAAGTTCTTTTATATTATCGAAAGTTTTCACCAGATTTACACGTTTTGAGGTGTCCTGAATTAGTTTTCTTTGTATCTCAGCTACTAATTAAAATAATTTCATAAGTAATACATCATTAGAAAGCGTTTTTGAATTGGAATGGAACAGTGGAATACAGAAATTTCTACCGACAGATGGCGCTGTAATATTTTCAAATTTAAATATTTCAGTTTCTAATTATGATTAAATTATTTTTAATACATCATTCGAAAGATATTTTAAAGTTCTTTTAAATTATCGAAAGTTTTCACCAGATTTACACGTTTTGAGGTGTCCTGATTACGTTTTCCTTTGCATCTCAGTTAATTGAGTTAGACCGTTCAAAATTGGTATACGTAGGTTAATTAGGAGGGGCTGAAAGGGTGGGGAAGAGATAGGCGTGCACCGAGCGCGTATCCCCTAACTTGTGCGCGCAGCGCGCACGGGACTGAGCGGCCGAAGGCAGTGGGGACCAGGTCCGACTTTTTAACCGATGAGAAATGATTTTTTTCATTTTCTTTTCTTAAGAATAAAAATTTTATTTGAGAAGGAGTATATGCGCGCAGCGCGCATGGGTTTGCGCTGCCGAAGGCATTGGGGACCCGGTGTGAGTTTTTAACCGATCAGAAATGATTTTTTTTAGGGGGCACGAAAGGTCAGGGAAGGAATACGCGAGCGCAGCGCGTGTATCCGTGAACTTGTGCGTGCGCAGCGCGCACGTGACTGCGATGCCGAAGGCAGTGGGGACCCGGTCCGACTTTGTACCCGATGAAAAATGATTTTTTAAATTTTCTTTTCTTAAGAATAAAAATATGAATTCAGGAGGAATATGTGCGCGCAGCGCACGTATACCTTCACAAGTGCGCGCGCATGGGTCTGCGCTGTCGAAGGCAGTGGGGACCCGGTGCGAGTTTTTACCCGATCAGAAATGATTTTTTTAGGGGGCACGAAAGGTCAGGGAAGGTATACGCGCGCGCAGCGCGTATATCTGTAAGCCTAAAATATATTTTAGCTAAAAGTTGTTGCTGTTCAGTCCACAATATTAAATAAGGAAACTTACTACCTTACAGCAACTAAACTAATACATGTTATAGCACATGGCAATGGAAGCCAACTGGAAACTAAGGTAGTGAAAAACATGTTGACAGTGAGAGGCAATAAAGACAAGATATTTATATAAAACAACTAACGTTTATTAAATATTAATAACAAGTAAAAATAAAGTAACATTATTAATATATCACAGATTTTATGCTCAACTAGAAAAAACTTTAAACATGAGCGAAAAATAAACTGCTATTTAAATTTAATGTATAAATGTATGTGGAGAGAAACTGACTATTTTTCTGAACTGATGTTACGTCCGTTTAATTTATCTTCCGGTGAACCAGTAGAGCCGAGAAAATAAACGTCCACATCTTCTGGACAAACACCAGGCTATCTTAAAAGAATAACCTTTCAAAAACTATTTACTATTTCAAAAAAACACTATCATTCCCTATTACTATTTCAAAAGTCAATTTAAGAAAACGAAGAAACATCATGGCCAATAATTAGGCTTTACCACCAGCAGTAAAACATAACAAAAAGAGAAAAAGCGATATTCTATTAGATTACTTCATATTTATACTTATCGTCTGCCAAAACTATCCGTGCGGTTCACCGTAAACATGAAACGCCCACAGAACTAACCAATCAGAAAATAGGTGGTTGAACGATTGATTGTGAGCGTTCAAAACTTAAACAGGCGCCACCAAACGGTGAAAACTAAAAGTTCAGTAGCGAAGGGTTAATGCCGCAACGGACTAAACCAAGATGGCGACGTAAACAAACCCGAAGTAACTGCAACGCGGTACTTCGGAAAAATTACACATTAAAGTTAATAACGTAAGTAATGCAATTATTTTACACTTTAATAAAGATTTAATGAATTTAAAAGACAATAACTTATATTTATAATAGATTAAGTATATTAAAGACTTGAAATAAAAAAGATGTCAAGTACAATTATATATTTAAAGTGGGCCAAAAGCCAACATGTGCCCCCCCACTTGACATCAAAAAAAACTAAACTACTACTGGCTCACCAGATAATACATAACAATAATTAATAGGTTAATTTCAAATATATAACACACAAGGAAAAAGAACACATCTTTCAATGCAAGAAAGCCTGCCCATCTAATACATTTCAATTCAGAATAAAGTTAGAAAAGTTCATCATTAATTTCTAGGAAAAGTTCATATTCACAGGATCTGAAAGAGAATCTATTTTTGTTTCTTAATATATTACTAATTATGCACCGCAAGTATCAACAATTTCAGACAAACATCATGAAAAATATGAAATTATGACAATGAAATTATCAATGAAAAATATGAATATCAAATATGAAAAATTTTAATCACCCCCAAAGTTATCAATTTTAAATTTTGAATATGAAACATAAATGATGTTTGAAAAGATGAGTAGAATGAGATTATGTATGAAAAACATTTAACACAACATTCAATGACTTCATAAATGCATTAATATGCATGTATGATAAATTGGCATGGGCACCCATGCAATGATAGACTACATAGATACTTGCAATGGATAATTTAATTACTGTATAAACACATTTGCCATTAACAATTTATAATTGAAAATTTATGTAAAGAAAATATCACAGGAAAATTTTAGATATACATATAAGCACTGATATTATTGCACTAAGTATAATCACAGATTATAAAGTATGTAAGTATGTATAATCACTAATTCCAACATTATATAAAAATATCACAAGAACTTTTAGAAATATAAATGTATAAATACCATGCAATTACATTGTGTATAACTATAGTTGCAAAGACATTTAAATCTATTCAAATTAGCGTATAATTATATTTGCAAAAACATTTAAATCCATTTAAATTAGCGTATAATTATATTTGCAAAAACACTTAAATCTATTTAAATTAGTGTATAATTATATTTGCAAAAACATTTAAATCCATTTAAATTAGCATATAATTATATTTGCAAAAACATTTAAATCTATTTAAATTAGTGTATAATTATATTTGCAGGATGAACTCTGAAAACTTATTTTTTTTCCTTTCTTATATTTACTTATACCTAATAGGCAAGGAAAACCACTTTTTCCCCAATATATATATAGGAAAACAAAATTCAATTAAAACTTAACAAAAACACATATAACATACTGGTAGTAATACTAATTTTAACCAATACAAAAAACCTAATTTGTCACAAAAATTTTATCACAAAATTGCTTAAGGTCATATTTGGTCTGTGGCTTCGTGAAAGGGTCTGCAAGATTCAATTTACTTTTAATATATTCTATATTGAAAACATCTTTATTAATTAAATCCCTAATAAAAAAAAGTTTCACATCAATGTGCTTGGTCCTATGGTTTTCAATTGGTGATTTTACAAAATTGATACAAGCCATATTATCAACATATATTACTGGTTTAAGTTTAACTTCAAGTAAAATCCCCCTATTATGACATTCATCTAAAACTCTATCAAACCACAGGGTTTCTTTAGTTGTCTCAGTTAATGCCACAAATTCTGACTCCATGGTGGAAAGTGAAACACACCGCTCCTTAAATGACCTCCAAGCTATTGGTGCATTGTCTATAAAAATTATTTGACCCCCCATAGATGTTCTATCATATTTATTGGTTGCAAAATCTGCATCAGTAAAAGAAAAAATTTGTGAAACATTGCATTTTAATTTTAGTTTATATTCATGTGTATATTGCACATACCCTAACAACTTTAATAACCCTTCCCAGTGTGCTTTACCAGGATTACTCTGATACTGACTAAACAAGTTGATGGCGTAACTTATATCAGGTCTTGTTCGACCGGCTAGAAAAGACAAACAACCTACTAAACTACGGTATGGATAGGTTGACATTTCAAGAATTTCTTCCTCAGTCTGAGGACACTGGGTTTTAGAATAAACAGTTCCCTTACTGATAGGGAGAGAAGAAATGGGAAAATGATACCCCTCAAAGCGTTTACAAACTTCACTAATGTAAAGCTGTTGGCCGATAGTTATTTCATTTTCACCTTCCTCGAACTCAACCCCTAACAGTCTACGGGTTCTACCCAAAACTTTTAAATCGAAATGCCTTTCTAATAATTTAATTGCTTTACTAATGGTTGATTTGTCAACACCAAACAAGACCATATCATCAACATACAATAAAAGCACTAGGGTTTTCTTATACGTGTATGCACAATTACACCATTCTAGTTTAACAAATCCCAAAGTTATTAATACCCCATGTATTTCAAAAAACCACTCACGGCCACTTTGATGGAGGCCGTACAAAGCTTTATTCAATTTGCATACTAAACTCTCTTTACCCTCTTGAACAAAACCCGGAGGCTGTGTCATATAAACTTCATTTGATAAAGGGGCATATAAATATGCGCCCTTAACGTCACATTGGCAGTGGGACCAGTTTTTGCTTACTACAAGGATGGAAAAGAAAAATCTAATAAGGCCAAAATTTATGACCGGACTGAAGGTCTCGTCATACGAAATGCCTTTAACTTGTTTAAAGCCTTGCGCAACAAGGCGGGCTTTATATCTTATGATTTCTCCTTTATCGTCACGTTTTAAAGCAAAAACCCACCTACAACCAACAGGTGTGTGATTTGAGGGAAGTGGGCACAAATTCCACACTTTACGTTGTTCAATGACACTCATCTCCTCGTTCATTGCGTTTAGCCATAAGTCCTTTTGTGGGGATTTTAAAACTTGATTATAAGTCTTTGGGATTTGAATGTCTAGTCATTCAGATGAGGTCGCTAAGCTTGTAGAAGCCGCGTGTGTTTGATCTGATACAATTCCCTGATACTTATTTTTGCCTGAAAAATCAAAAAGTGTCGGGTCAAAGTTTATGTTATTAGTCTTACAGTATGTTTCCACGTCGTTTAAAGATCTCAGTCAAGTTTTTGAGCCCATTTCGTAGTAATATACGTCCGTACGCGAGTCATCAGTTCTGGTTTTAGTTCTACGTTCCCATTTCACAGATCTTAGTTGGGAAGTTTGAGTTGAACCACTGGCTTTCCTAGCACGGGCTTCGTGGATTAAACGTAAATCATCATCCGAGTCATCATCTGCGAAATACGGGGAGGAAACATAAATATCATGTGTCGACTCTACACTCGTATCACTGACGTGACCACTAGACTCCGATTCGTAACCCAGCACTGCTCCACTGCGTGTTGGTCCATCAAGTGGTTCTTCTTTAAAGTTAACGTTTATTGTTTCTACAATTTTACCAGTATCTGGAAAGAAAATCCTGTACCCTTTTGTACGAAACGCATAACCTATCATTATGCCTTTTTGGGCTTTAGGATCAAGTTTAGATCTTAACTGACGAGGGACTCCAACATAGGCTACGGAACCAAAAGGTTTTAAATGGTTTATGGATGGCTTCTAACCACCATATAACTCGAAAGGTGTTTTACTTTGACCCTTATGACAAATTCTATTCCAAACATATGTAAACGTTAAAAGTGCGTCTGGCCAAAATTCCTTACCAAGATTACTATCAGCAAGCAGACAACGGGTACCATTTAAAGCGGTTTCATTAAACCTCTCAGCAACACCATTTTGCTCAGGAGAGTACGTATTCGTAACTTCATGCTTTATACCTCTCTCTGTGCAAAAGCGATTAAAATTATCATTTACAAATTCGCTACCATTGTCGGTCCGAATGTTTTTCACTTTGCACTCAGTAAAACGTTCAGCACGTGCTACATAGTTCTCAAAAATCCTGAACACCTCAGTCTTCTCACGTATAGGAAAGACTGATGTTTTCCTAGAGAAGTCATCAATTATTGACAAAAAGAATTTTTCCCCGTTTCTGCCTACATCTCTTGAAGGACCCCAGACATCCATATAGATCAAATCATTAGGATTTTTAGATCTTATAAAATTAGTAGCTTTAAAAGAGACACGTCTTTGCTTATTTAAGTTACAAACTTCACAATTTAATTTAAACTTTTTAAACCCTGACAACCCTACAACGCCATTTTTACGAATTGTATCTTCAATTGCAGCTGGACTTACATGTGCCAGTCTACGATGCATTAAACATTCATCAACTTTCTGAGTAATTAATGCACCAGCATTGGATTTTTTCTTTTTAGGCATTGTAGGATTTAAAACATAAACGCCATCTTTTAATTTAGCACGAAAAATAATTTTAGAATTTTGCTTGACCCTTATTTCACCTCCGCCACCTTCAAACTTTATACCCTTTCTATCTAACCTTGGACCAGAAATAAGGTTATGTTTCAAAGAAGGTGAATACATAACGTCGGCAAAATAAAAATCACGTCGACCAAATCTGAGCTTAAGAAGACCCTTCCCTTCAATGGGAAAAAAACTGATCTTTTATAGCAACTGACATTTTATCAGAAAAAGGGGTAAATTTTTCAAAAATTTCCTTATTACCACTGAAATGATGAGACGCAGCCGTGTCGAAGACCCAAGACACTTCGCTTACACACTCATACAAGCTTGAATATAAAAAGCATTTTTACCTGTACCAGCTATATTAGGTTTCCACAAACTCTTCTTATTAACATTATTTCTAGAAAACCGAGTCCTTTGATTTCTGTTATTGGCACCTGGACTGGAACCTCTTGACGAAGCTGATGATGCTCTCTGACTAGAACTTCTAGTGGGAGTCAAAGTCCGTGGTCTGGAGCTTCCTGTAGACGTCAAAGTTCTTTGAGCAGGATTAGGATTACTAGTTGAGGACTCCTTTAGGGCATACGCAGGCGACAACTCTGGACACTGAGGACGAATATGACCACGCTGCTTACATCTGTAACAGACTACTTGCTTTCTAGGTTTATGTTGATAATGTGTGCTGTGAGCCGCAACTTCATATACAAGCTGCTTGTCTTGCTCCCGTAATTGTAAACGAGACTCTTCAGCAATAAGTTCTACAAGGATATCTTTATATACAAACTTCTCATCACTCCAGCGCAAGATGCTCTGGACAATCCCATCATACTGTGCCGGGAGGTATCGCAACAGCTGAAAAGACACATATACTTCTTTAACTGGACTTTTAATTCCATTTAATTGCTCCTGGATCCTCATTAACCTCGCTGAAAACAAGCTGATGCTTTCATTCGGAAGAATCTTACAGAATAACAACTCTGTTACCAGCTGCATGTGACGACTCCGGTTGTCTGGTTCAAAGAAAGTTTTCAGTCTCTGCCAAGCCTCCTTTGCATCAGTCAGTCCTTCAATAACTTTACGGTACTCTGGAGACATGTTGTGGTATATGGTCGAAATGGCAGCACTTGCTCGCTGATTAAAATCACGGAGGTCTCGATAAGTAATTCCTTTCTCCACATCGACGACTGGTGCCTTTTCACTACCCTCAACAATGCCCCAGCATCCACGCTCCATCAGAACATACATGACATCGGCTGACCAGTTTCCATAATTTGTAGCAGTCAGTCTCTCCACACTAAATACATTAGCAGCCATAACTAAACTCTATTTAAGACTCAAAAATTTTATTAAAAAACTTAATCTCATATAGAGAAAAAAACTCAATTTATGGCCCCCCCACTCAATAATCAATGAGGGTGCCAAAAAAACTTTAAAAAAACATTTTTCTCTACTTTAAATTTTTAATTTTACTGCTATATTTAAATTTATTTTTCTTTATTATATTAACTTTTACTTAACAAATTCAAGTTTTAATTATTACTGGAATAACTTTATATATTGCCAAAAAAACTTTCTTCACTGTCAACATAACTATATTAGCCAATAACACAGCATTAAGAAACCTTTAAATTTAATATGGGACTGGCCCATAACCAAAAATGTAAGCCTAAAATATATTTTAGCTAAAAGTTGTTGCTGTTCAGTCCACAATATTAAATAAGGAAACTTACTACCTTACAGCAACTAAACTAATACATGTTATAGCAAATGGCAATGGAAGCCAACTGGAAACTAAGGTAGTGAAAAACATGTTGACAGTGAGAGGCAATAAAGACAAGATATTTATATAAAACAACTAACGTTTATTAAATATTAATAACAAGTAAAAATAAAGTAACATCATTAATATATCACAGATTTTATGCTCAACTAGAAAAAACTTTAAACATGAGCGAAAAATAAACTGCTATTTAAATTTAATGTATAAATGTATGTGGAGAGAAACTGACTATTTTTCTGAACTGATGTTACGTCCGTTTAATTTATCTTCCGGTGAACCAGTAGAGCCGAGAAAATAAACGTCCACATCTTCTGGACAAACACCAGGCTATCTTAAAAGAATAACCTTTCAAAAACTATTTACTATTTCAAAAAAACACTATCATTCCCTATTACTATTTCAAAAGTCAATTTAAGAAAACGAAGAAACATCATGGCCAATAATTAGGCTTTACCACCAGCAGTAAAACATAACAAAAAGAGAAAAAGCGATATTCTATTAGATTACTTCATATTTATACTTATCGTCTGCCAAAACTATCCGTGCGGTTCACCGTAAACATGAAACGCCCACAGAACTAACCAATCAGAAAATAGGTGGTTGAACGATTGATTGTGAGCGTTCAAAACTTAAACAGGCGCCACCAAACGGTGAAAACTAAAAGTTCAGTAGCGAAGGGTTAATGCCGCAACGGACTAAACCAAGATGGCGACGTAAACAAACCCGAAGTAACTGCAACGCGGTACTTCGGAAAAATTACACATTAAAGTTAATAACGTAAGTAATGCAATTATTTTACACTTTAATAAAGATTTAATGAATTTAAAAGACAATAACTTATATTTATAATAGATTAAGTATATTAAAGACTTGAAATAAAAACGATGTCAAGTACAATTATATATTTAAAGTGGGCCAAAAGCCAACAATATCCCTTAAGTTGTGCGCGCGCAGCGCGCACGGGACTGCGCGGCCGAAGGCAGTCGGGATCCGGGCCAACTTTTTACCCAATCAGAATTTTTTTTTTTTAATTTCTTTTCTTAACACTAAAAGTTACTTTTTGTTTCTGTTATGTTAGTTTTCTTTTCTTAAGAATAAAAATATGACTTCAGAAGGAATATGTGCGCGCAGCGCACGTATACCTTCACACGTGCGCGCGCATGGGTCTGTGCTGCCGAAGGCAGTGGGGACCCGGTGCGAATTTTTACCCGATCAGAAATGATTTTTTTAGGGGGCACGAAAGGTCAGGGAAGGTATACGCGCGCGCAGCGCGCACGGGACTGCGCTGCCGAAGGCAGTGGGGACCCGGGCCGACTTTTTACCCAATCAGAAATGATTTTTTCTTTTATTTCTTTTCTTAACACTAAAAATTACTGTTAGTGATTCATTAATTTTAGTGATTCATTTGAAAATACTGACCCGCTAGCGGGCGAAGCCAGCTAGTCTCTTATATTATTAAAATCTGTACGCGTGTGTGTGTGTGTGTCTGTCTGTGAGAAACGGCTTGACGCAGTAAAAGCTCGGCCGCTAACGGTCGCACGGACTTCGAACTGGTACCGATGGACAGAGAATTTATCACAGATCTGGGTTATCTAATTTGCTAAACGATGCGACCCTAATTAACGGAGATATTAATTAAAATGTCGACCATTGTCTAACGAAAAATGACCCAGAATTCATGATTAAATGCCTAAAAAGCCACTTTTTTACGGATAAAGTGGAAAATAAATTAGAAATATCAGTCGTATTGTTACAAAGAAGATACCATTGGAAAGGGCTTTTTTTTCTTAATCCGATGGATTAAACGGCTTATCGATCGGACAATTAGATTTTTTTTAATTAACTAAACTATAAAAAAATATTGGCAACAAATCACAATAATCTTAGCTTTGCAGACGATAGTCTACAGCAGTCTTCAACGGAAAGAAACACATCTGGTATTTAATGAGGTCACGTGTTTCGTACTGCGATAATAAATTCAAATTTTCTATTTTCTTCAATTTTTCAAATTTTACACATTTTACTTACAAGGGAACATTCAAAAGGTGTCATCTTCAAAAAGAATTGAAAAAAATATATGTGATTCTACTCTTCATAAAACACCAGAAAATGAAAAAATTATCGGCTGAAATTAATTACAGCGACCACAAAAAAATATCAAAATTAAGCATATTTGGCGATTTATCGCTGTTTGGCGATTTAATGGAAAAAGAAAATATTTATCTTTTAAAAGATTCAAAATGGGCTGAATAGGTGGTTTGAAAATGAAAATTTTGTTCAGTAAAGCTTTATAATAAAAAGACTGAATGTAATAAATACGAAGCTATGCAATAAATGAACTCGTTCGGTTATAAAAGGCATCTGAAAACTGGTGACTTTTGTCAATTTTTATGCATTATATGTACTACAAAAATGTGGTGCATTGAAGAAATGTTCGAAACAATAAAAGTATTTGCACCAGCTACATTTAGCAAATTTTATATTTGTACATTTAAGAGTTTGGCACATAATGTGAACTTCTGATTTGAAGATGAAATCAATTGGGTTTTCAAATTTAGGCGGGCGCTCTACAATGTAAGAACATGCATACCATGAATATTTCCACATATTTATGTAGCGTGGTGAGGACAGCTGATTGTGAATAATAGCATGAAGTTTAAAAATATTGTTTCTTTCAGATAACTTACATTGGATTTGCTCAATTAAAACAAGATCTGAAAACTTTCGAACAAAGTTTTTCCAAATCCGAAATCCGTATTTGTCCAAAGGCTGAATAAAAGCAGTTGTTTTAGGTGGAATGTTAAGGACCTTGATAACTTTATTGGATGGTGTTACACTGTCTATGATCGCGTGGTTTTTAAATGATGACCATGAGCCTACTAAAAGGAGTGTAAAATCAGATGTATTTTTAAAATATACTTCTGACAACCATATTTGAAGTTCCTTTCTACCCATTTTTCCAGATTTTGTAGCAACAGTGTAAATATTATCTGCTTTGAACAGTTTTTTCGTCACATTTAAGCCAAATTGACCAGACTGCTCGGGGTAAACGATAAATAGGGGGGATAATAATTTGCCACTTTTGCTAATCGTTGGCATGATTGTGTAAGAATGAGTCATTGAATTTAAATTTTGAGCAAATCCTTCAATGCATTTTCCCCCAGAAAAGTCGAGTGTTCTTCCTGAATGTATTTCTTTACTGAAACTAGACTGAACAGAATTAAAAATTTGATCATCCGAGATTTGTAAATCTTTTATAAGAATTTTAACATCATTGGTGAATGCTTCTGCGATCTGTTTGAAGTTTGTGGTTTCCTGGATATCTTGTTGCGAAATAAACTTTGTTAATTTTCTGCTGACTACCCCGAATTTCTTTTTAAACCTTCTCAGCCAATTTGTAGAACAAGAAAATGACAATAGACTCAACTGTTTAGCTTTATAACATGCCCATCGTTTCAAATCGCAGTCATGAACGTTAACTCGGCGTTTTCTAGCTTTTTCGAATTGTTCATATACATATTTTTGAACTTGTTTGAGCTTTTTACATACTCTTTGTTTATCAACCTGTTTTTGCCATCTATGCAGAACTCTTATAGAAGGACAAAGCTTGTATCTGTTTTGTACACATTTAAAACTCCGGCATGATTTTGCAGATTTTACGTTTCGCCAGTATTCAACAGCAGCTCTTTTATATTCGGGAGACATATTTAGCTGTTGTTTCGAATTAGAATCTGATGAAAAATCGCTGTCATTGGAATCATCAGATAAAATATTTGTATTAGTATTACACTCTGCGTTGTATGAAGAAGCAAGATCATGAGTAATCCGCGTTTGATCGAAGCTACTACTTTCTCGATTTTCTTATTTTTCCAATAAATCTATTATATCATTTTTAATTTTAATCTCCTCAAGAGTAACGGTTGTGTTTTGTATTTGTCTTGATGTATAATCTTTATACAACATCCACACAACATTATACGTATTTATGAAACAACCCATAGTTTTAACTTATATATGTATATATATATATATATTTTTTTTTTTTTTAACTGATTAAATCCATAAGATCATATAAAAAATCCAACTTAAAAAATAAAAGGGTCTTTCCCTTTAAAATCTTAACAAAAAACAATTAAACAATATGAAAGTTTTAAACTGCTCTGAAAAACTGCAAAGAAATATATAAAAGAAAAAAAAATCTTCAAAAACCTGAAATTTAAATAGAAATTGTGCTGCGTCTGAAAATTTGAATAAAGTCGCAAGTTCGTCTTTGCAAGCGGTCAATTGTTTATACGCGTGATGAGTTCACTAGCACCGAGATTGCTGCGTACGAAGAGAATCGTGTTTTGCTTCTCCGCCAAGCACTCAAAATCAAGCACCTGACTATGCGAAATCGCCAAATATGCTTAATTTTGATAATTTTTTGTGGTCGCTGTAATTAATTTCAGCCGATATTTTTTTCATTTTCTGGTGTTTTATAAAGAGTAGAATCACATATATTTTTTTCAATTCTTTTTGAAGATGACACCTTTTGAATGTTCCCTTGTTAGTATACAATCGTAACACCACAAAACAAACTTACAGTTCAAATTTCATCGATTTTGGTCAATAAACAAAAGATTTACATTTTAATTGCAAATTAAATTTTATCTTTACACGCCGAGATTTCCACGGCAACCACTTCAACGATGTCTGATGGAAAGCGAAAAAAAAAAAAAAAAAACCTTGAATGGAAAGACAGACATCTGGTATTTAATGAGGTCACGTGTTTTGCTACTGCGATTAAAAATTGCAATTTCGAGCAAATAAGTCATTGGGTTAAAAAAAAAAAGTAAACATATATAAGTAAAAATAACTAACAGTGAAAAAGTAATCTTTTTTTTCATCACATCTTTTTTTTTTTTTTTTTTTTTTTTTTATTAATTAAATTGAGTTTTAAATTTTTATTTGGCTAACAATAAAAACTATTTTTGCCGTAGATAACAACAAACTGATGTCTAATCTTCTCTAATCCAATACTGGGAGGTTCCGGGTTCGATCCCAAGTCGCACTCATCGCCCTAACCCTTCGGAGTTTTCCGTGGTTTCTTCCGAAACTCGCTTACTTACAATTTTTAAGCTCAACCCAGTACGCAAATAAGTCATTGGGTTAAAAAAAAAGTAAACATATATAAGTAAAAATAACTAACAGTGAAAAAGTAATCTTTTTTTCATCACATATATATATTTTTTTTCATTAATTAAAATGAGTTTTAAATTTTTATTTGGCTAACAATAAAAGCTATTTTTGCCGTAGATAACAACAGACTGATGTGTAATCTCATCTAATCCAACAGTGGGAGGTTCCGGGTTCAATCACAGGTCGCGCTCATCTCCCTAACCTTTCGGAGTTTTCCGTGGTTTCTTCCAAGACACACGTAAATAAGGGCTAGGACTCTCATTCGCCCTAACCGTTCGGAGTTTTCCGTGGTTTCTTCCGAAACTCACCATTTTCTAATTATGATTAAATTATTTTTAATACATCATTCGAAAGATATTTTAATACGTCATTCGATACACATTTTAAAGTACTGTTACATTATCGAAAGTGGAATTATATTATCGAAAGTTTTCACCCGATTTACACGTTTTGAGGGACCCTGATTATGTTTTCTTTTGTATCTCAGCTACTAATTAAAATAATTTCATAAGTAATACATCATTAGAACGCTTTTTTCATTTGGAATCGACCAGTGGAATACAGAAATTCGTACCGCCAGATGGCGATATAATAGTTTCAAATTTCAATATTTCAGTTTCTAATTAATTATTATTAAATGATTATTATTATGATTAAATTATTTTTAATACATTATTCGAAAGATACTAACATTAAGAAAGATTTAATACATTATTCGACGGGACTGCGCTGCCGAAGGCAGTGGGGACGCGGTCCAACTTTTTAATCGATGACAAATGATTGTTTTATTTTCTTTTCTTAAGAATAAAAATTTTATTTGAGAAGGAATATGTGCGCGCAGGGCGCGTATACCTTAACACGTGCGCGCGCAGAGCGCATGGGTCTGCGCTGCCGAAGGCAGTGGGAACCCAGTGTGAGTTTTTACCCGATCAGAAATGATTTTTTTAGGGGGCACGAAGTGTCAGTGAAGGAATACGCGCGTGCGGTGCGTGCATCCTTTAACTTGTGCGCGCGCAGCGCGCACGGGACTGCACTGCCGAAGGCAGTGGGGACCTGGTCCGAAATTGTACCCGATGTAAAATGATTTTTTAAATTTACTTAAGAATAAAAATTTGACTTGAGAAGGAATATGTCCGCGCAGCGCACGTATACCTTCTTACGTGCGCGCGCAGCGCGCATGGGTCTGCGCTGCCAAAGGCAGTGGGGACACGGTGTGAATTTTTACCCGATCAGAAATGATTTTTTTTTAGGGGGCACGAAGTGTCAGTGAAGGAATACGCGCGCGCGGTGCGTGTATCTATTGTGAAAAAAACAATTTCCACATATACCAAGTTAGCAGAGTTAGCAGTGCAGTGAAATGATAGTTGCTCAGCTCTAAAAGCTATAAAGAAGATAAATATATGTTGCATTCATTGAAGACAAAATTTCAATTAAAACAGTTTATTAAAGTTGAAACAAAATGATGAATAACATTAAATCAGCTGAAACAATCTTAGAAAGGTTGCTGACGAAAGGTTAAATACCCTTAAAAATACTGCCATACTGAGTTCAAATAGAAAGCTACTTTTCACTAAACGAACAAGTCACAAAAACGTAATTTACAATCATAATAAAACTAAACAGTTTATAATTATATCGAAATACCAGCTCATGACTTTGAGCTAAACTGAAAAAACATAAAAGCTTAAAAGATTAAGGGCTTCAGAGCTTAAGAGACTGATTACATATTTCCTACCTCCTTTTTATAGTCACGAAACGGATTCAAAGTAACATCTACTAGATGCTGTAGAATAGGAACGCCTCCCATAACTATAGAAACACGACGCTGCGAGTCAGCCGCCATCTATGGGCTTAGCAAAGAGACTCTGCAGTTGAAAAAATATTACATCTCCTCGCTAAGTATCGAAATGAACAATCCGTAAAAGGATTTAAACATATTTTTCTTTAAGTTAATTTTAATAAAATATGCTTTTAAATATGAGGTAAGTAATTAAAGTTATTTCAAAAGACTTAAACATAAATATATTAATAAGGAATATAATTTTTAACTAAAAGTAATTATCATTAAGTTTTTTTTAATTTTAATATATCTTTAACTCAAATGGCAGCATCAAAAGAGAAAAATAGCACTAAACGCTATAATTCATTTAATTAATAACTTAAACTTTAAAGGTTATAAAGTGAATTTAAATTATATTTAAGTAGTGAATGAATTTAAATTTAAATTTGAGAATCAACACGGAAAGGGTATAAATTTTACAACAAGGCCCCCCACCGTGTTGATTCGACAAACACAAACGTCAGCAATTACAATATAAACTTTATTAGAAAAGAAATAAAAAAAATTCCTTGAATATTTAGTGACTTGAGAGAGATTCACATATGTCTTCTACAGAATATACTTCACACAAAGCTACAAGGTTTGTCAATCTCGTAAATCATAAGATCAAGAGTCCACAAGTCCAACTCACACTTTCAAAAAAAGTAGCACTATCAATATACTATACACATCTACTAAAAGAAAGAACAAGATATTAATACAGAGCAAATATGCACAGCATTTCAAGGAAACCTTTTTTTCCCCCATTCCCCATTGTCAAAATAAGAAAACGATGATATTCACAAATATATGAAACATTTACATAACATACACATAACCAATTACACGTAGCGCTACGAATTTCTCTCATACAAAAGTTAAACTAAACTATACATCACTACACAATGGAAAACGTAGGAAAAACCCACCAAGAAAATGCATACATATCCCTCTAAAAAAAACATTTTTCAGTTTCAAAAAATTCAAATATATATTATACGTTCAAAAAAATTTAAATTTACTCTATATACATTTACTTAATAAATACCTTATTTACAAACTTAGACATATCACCTTTAGTAAGGGGCTTTGTGAAGGGATCGGCAAAGTTATTTTTAGTATTTACATATTTTAAATCAAACCGTTCCTCAAATAGCCATTCACGGATGAAAAATAATTTTACATTAATATGTTTGGATTTGTTATTCTCTATAGGAGACCTCGTAAAATTAATAGCTGCTTGGTTATCAGCAAAAAGTATTGGTGGTTCATATGAAATAGCAATTAATTTAAAATCAATACAATCTCGTAATATATTATCAAACCACATTAATTCTTTAACCCCGTCACACATGGATACAAATTCACTTTCCATGGTTGAAAGGCAAACACTTTTTTGCTTAAAGGTTTTCCAAGAAATAGGGCTATTATCCAAAAATAAAATTTGTCCCCCCATTGATACGAAGTCATCTCTATTCATCGCGAAATCAGCGTCAGAGAAAGCAGTTAAACATGGATTAAAACAATTCAAATTTAATTTCAAATCTCGAGTACACGAAACATACCCAAGTAATTTAATTAACCCATTCCAATGATTAAACCCCGGTGAATTTTGAAATTGACTGAATATATTAACTGCGTAGGCAATATCAGGTCGTGTCCTATTTGCAATGAAAGATAAACATCCTAAGATATTCCGATATGGAAATTTAGACATTTCATCAATTTCATTTTGATTAGTAGGACAATCTTTTTTCGAATACTTAATGCCTTTTACAATAGGTAATGAGCAGAAAGGGATGTTAAACGACTTAAACCTGTCATACACTTCATTAATATATAATTCCTGAAAAATTTGTACTGAATCATTTTCATAATTAAATTCTACACCAAGTAATTTCTTGGTTTTACCTAAAATTTTTATATCAAATTTACATTTTAATAAATTAAGAATTTTATCTATTTGAAATTGATTTTTACCAAACAAAACTAAATCATCTACATAAACTAATAAAACAATATAATTTTCAAAATAATATGAACAATTACACCAGTTAAATTTATTAAACCCTAAATCTAATAGTACTTTATTTAACTCATAATACCAGAGCCGACCACTTTGGTGAAGGCCATATAACGCTTTGTCTAGTTTACAAACAAGATTTTCCCCCCCCTTTACAACATATCCTTTTGGCTGAGACATATAAATTTCTTCTTTTAAAGGTGCATAAAGATAAGCACATTTTATATCGCATTGAACATTATGCCATTTATAACATGAGACCAATAATGAAAAAAAGAAACGTATTACTGAGAAATTAACGACGGGTGAAAACGTCTCGTCATAAGTGTCCCCCTTTATCTGATGAAAGCCCTGGGCCACGAGCCTCGCTTTAAAGCGGGCAACGTTTCCTAGCTCATCTCTTTTAACGGCGTATACCCATCTATTTCCCAAAACTTTTTTTCCCCTCCGGTAAATTAACCAGATGCCAAACTTTACGAGTTTTCATATTATTTATCTCATCATCCATGGCATTTTTCCATTCAACACATTCTGAAGATTTAACGGCCTGATTATATGTTTTAGGTATAGGGATAACTAGTCATGATTTTTTATGAGTTAAACTTGAAGTTGGGTTATTCGAGTTTTGCTGATCAACTACCCCCTCGAACTTATTACTACTAGAGAAATCAAAAAAATTAGAGTCAAAAATTAAATTATTTTTATCACAATATTGCTTGACATCGTTCATTGATCTCAATCTAGTTTTAGTGTTGTCCGGGTAATAGAAGATGTCAACTCTGTCACTCATTTTTCTGGGTACGGGTTTTCTATTCCAAGTAATTGAAGAAAGAGGTTTAAGAGAAGATTTATCTACAGGAGTTTCATCGACGGGCTCGTCACTAGAATCATCGGGCTCACCTCCGAAAACAATGTCAACAGGATCGGAAACTTGACAATCAACTGGACTTTCCGGAAGTAAGTCCAATTCCTCCAGTGAGGTGCCCATCACCGCTCCACTGCATTTACTAAATAGCTGATCAGAGAACGTTACGTTTATAGTTTCAACTATTTTATCCTCATCCTCCAACCAAATTTTATACCCCTTAGTCTTTAATGAATAACCTATTAGTACTCCCTTTTTAGCCTTAGGTTCAAGCTTATGGTCTCTATGCTGTTTTGGGATCCCAACATACGAAATTAATCCAAACGGCTTTAGGTGTCTTACGGATGGTTTAAACCCAGTATATAACTCAAAAGGAGTCTTAGTTTGTCCCCTATGGATTAAACGGTTCCAAGTGTACGCGAAATACAACATTGCATCGGGCCAAAAAGAAAAAGGCAAACCACTATCCGTGATAATAGCTCTAACACAATTTAAAGAAGTTTGATTAAACCGCTCACTTAACCCATTTTGCTCAGGTGTGAACGTATTAGTTAACTCATGAACAACTCCATTTTTACTACAAAATGATTTGAAATTGTCATTTACAAATTCGGAACCATTATCCGTACGAATAGCTTTCAATTTTTTATTCAAACTACGTTCTGCCCGTGCAATGTGCCTCTCGAATACACCAAAAACCTGAGACTTATCCTTTAAAGGATAAACAGCAACCCTTTTAGAAAATCCATCAATAATGGACAAAAAGAACCTTTCCCCATTTTTACCAGTTACCTTAATTGGGCCCCAGACGTCCATAAATACTTTCTCTAACGGTGACCTAACGCCATGAACATCGGATGATTTAAAAGACACACGGTTTTGTTTACTAATCCTACAAGGTTCACAAAAAAATTTCTTAAACTTAAGTTTAGGAAGGCCCCTCACCCCGTTCTTCTTGCTAGTATTTACAATAGTATCAGGACTTACATGCCCAAAACGAGCATGCCAATACCCAATTTCATTAACTTTTGCAAGAGAAGCTGAAGGATTTTCTGGGTGCCCCCCATTCACTTTACTCCCCTTTTTAACTTTAGAAACATTAGGATATAAATAGTAAACACCGTCTTTAATTTTAGCAGTAAAAATATGTCTTTTATCTTTACCGAACACCGACACTCGACCCTTACCGCCAGTGTATGTGGCACCGTTCACATCTAATTTAGGACCTGATATTAAATTTTTCCGTAACTTTGGTGAATATAACACATCTTTTAAATACAATACATTTTTACCAAAATCCAACTTAACAGTTCCTTTAGCAGTAATAGGAAAACTAATACCATCGATCGCGACAAAAAGCTCCTCTCCCTCCACAGGAGTATAATGCTCAAAAAGATCTAAATTTCTTAGAAAATGATTTGAAGCAGCAGTATCAAAAATAAAGCTGTCATCATCACTTAAATTACTAAAGTTAGCTTGAGCTATGTAGTAGGAGGGGGGAGATTTGCATTTGTCACGACCGTTGGAGTTATACTTTAAATTTCTAGGTTTAAATTTAACATTACTATTCAAAAAACAGTTTTTCTTAAAGTGGCCAATACGGCCACACTTAAAACAAGTTAAAGGTTTTTTACCTTTGTGCTGGACGTTCTGTATCTGAACACTGTTATTGGCATCTTTCTTAATATCACCCTCACGAAGCTGTAGACGCGATTCCTCCGCTGTTAACTCGGACACAATATTCTGGAACTTGAACTGGTCGTTCTTCCAACGCAACAAATATTGCACTGCAGATTCAAACTTGGATGGTAGGTGTTGCAAGAGCTGAAAACAGCAGTACACATCCTCCATAGCATGACCAATTTCACGCAGCTGGTCCAGTATTCTTGATAACCGGGTTACAAAAGAATTAACCGTTTCATTCTCAGACATTCTACAATTAATGAACTCTGTAAACAGTCCCATATGATGAGCTCTTGAGTCTGATATGAAGGTCTTCTTCAAAATCTCCCAGGCATCAATAGCACAATCACAATTTTCAATAATGCTTCTGACTTCAGGCGATGTATTCAGATATATTGTGGATAATGCAACTCGACTACGAGATTTAAAATCCTCCACTTGTTTTGAAGTTATTCCGGCCTCAGCATCTTCAACTGGCAGTATTTCGTTCTTACATATTATATTCCAGCAGTTTCTTTCAATTAAAATAAATTTAATATCCTTGACCCACGTAGTATAATTATTCATCCGTAATTTTTCAATCGTGGGGTTTAAACTTACTGCCATTTCAATTTCTTATCTTCAAACACTTAGAATGCCATAAAAAACTATTATCAAAATTTTAATGCTATGAGCTGACAACGAGCCAAATTGCCCATAACCGCTTATTGTGAAAAAAACAATTTCCACATATACCAAGTTAGCAGAGTTAGCAGTGCAGTGAAATGATAGTTGCTCAGCTCTAAAAGCTATAAAGAAGATAAATATATGTTGCATTCATTGAAGACAAAATTTCAATTAAAACAGTTTATTAAAGTTGAAACAAAATGATGAATAACATTAAATCAGCTGAAACAATCTTAGAAAGGTTGCTGACGAAAGGTTAAATACCCTTAAAAATACTGCCATACTGAGTTCAAATAGAAAGCTACTTTTCACTAAACGAACAAGTCACAAAAACGTAATTTACAATCATAATAAAACTAAACAGTTTATAATTATATCGAAATACCAGCTCATGACTTTGAGCTAAACTGAAAAAACATAAAAGCTTAAAAGATTAAGGGCTTCAGAGCTTAAGAGACTGATTACATATTTCCTACCTCCTTTTTATAGTCACGAAACGGATTCAAAGTAACATCTACTAGATGCTGTAGAATAGGAACGCCTCCCATAACTATAGAAACACGACGCTGCGAGTCAGCCGCCATCTATGGGCTTAGCAAAGAGACTCTGCAGTTGAAAAAATATTACATCTCCTCGCTAAGTATCGAAATGAACAATCCGTAAAAGGATTTAAACATATTTTTCTTTAAGTTAATTTTAATAAAATATGCTTTTAAATATGAGGTAAGTAATTAAAGTTATTTCAAAAGACTTAAACATAAATATATTAATAAGGAATATAATTTTTAACTAAAAGTAATTATCATTAAGTTTTTTTTAATTTTAATATATCTTTAACTCAAATGGCAGCATCAAAAGAGAAAAATAGCACTAAACGCTATAATTCATTTAATTAATAACTTAAACTTTAAAGGTTATAAAGTGAATTTAAATTATATTTAAGTAGTGAATGAATTTAAATTTAAATTTGAGAATCAACACGGAAAGGGTATAAATTTTACAACAGTATCCTTTAACGTGTGTACGCGCAACGCGCACGGGACTGCACTGCCGATGGCAGTTGGGACGCGGTGGGAGTTTTTACCTGATCAGAATTTTTTTTTCAGGCACGAAGGGTCAGGGAAGGAATACGCGCGCGCGGCCCGTACATGCCTTATGTTGTGCGCGCGCAGCACGCACGGGACAGCGCTGCCGAAGGCAGTGGGGACCCGGCCCGAATTTTTACCCGATGAGAAATGATTTTTTAAATTTTCTTAAAAATAAAATTTTGACTTGAGAAGGAATATGTGCGCGCAGCGCATGTATTGTTGTAAAATTTGTTCCCTTTCCGTGTTGATTCTCAAATTTAAATTTAAATTCATTTACTACTTAAATATAATTTAAATGTTTTATTTTATAATTGATACTGCCATTGAGTTAAAGATATATTAAAATTAAAAACAAAAGCTTAGTGATTAAAAGTTATATTTCTTATTAATATAATTTTGTTTAAGTCATTTGAAATAACTTTAATTTACTTACCTCATATTTAAAAGCATAGTTTGTTAAAATTAACTTAAACAAAATATGTTTAAATCCTTTCACGGATTGTTCATTGTTTTATCGCTACCTAACACGGAGATGTTGTATTTTTCAACTGCAGAGTCTTTCTGCTTAGCCCATAGATGGCGGCAGACTCGTAGCGTCATGTTGCTATAGTTATGGGAGGCGTTGCCGAGTGTACAGCATCGAGTAGCTGTCACTTTGAATCAGTTCGCTTCTATAAAAGGAGGTAAGGAATATGAAATCGTTCTCTTAAGCTTTTAGGCTCTTATGCTCTTATGTTTTTTCAGTTTAGCTCAAAGTCATTAGCTGGTATTTTAATTTAGTTATAAAGTGTTTAGTTTTATAATGATTGTAAATTGCGTTTTTGTGATTTGATATTTTCGACGATACGTTTAGTGTATCTAGTGATGTCACAAAATAAACGTCGTTTTCTATTTAAAATCTATTAATCTACATGGCAGTATTTTAAAGGTCTTTATCCTTTCGTCAGCAAAGTTTATATTCAACTATTGTTTCTATTTATTTAATCTTACTCATCATTTCTTTCAAGTTTAATAAACAGTTGTGTTAGACTTATTTGTCTTCAATGAATGACACACATATTTATCATTTTTAGAGTTTATTAGAGCTGAGCAACTATCGTATATTTCACTGCTAACTCTGCTAATTTAACATATGTGATAATTGATTTTTTCACAACATGTATACCTCCACACGTGCGCGCGCAGCTCGCATGCGTCTGCGCTGCCGGAGGCAGTGGGGACCCGATGGGAGTTTTTACCCGATCCGTTTTTTTTTTTTTTTTTAGGAGCCACGAAGGGTAAGGGAAGGAATACGCGTGCGCAGCGCGTGTATCCCTTAAATTGTGCGCGCGCAGCGTGCACGGGACTGCGCTGCCGAAGGCAGTCGGGACCTGGGCCGACTTTTTACCCAATCATAAATGATTTTTTTTTTTTTTCAATTTCATTTCGTAAGACTAAAAGTTACTGTTAGTGATTCATTTGAAAATAGTGACCCGCTAGCGGGCGAAGCTCGCTAGTAATAATAATAATCAGTACCAAAACGTACAGTATCAGAAAATGTATTATTTTATTTTTTATTTTTTTACAAAAACTTTAATATGGCACTATAAGACAAAATTTCGTATAAATGCACGTAATGAGATTTATTATTATTATTATTATTTCGAATATCCAAACTTGAACCTGGTGGTTTGGATATCAAAATAAAGTGTACGAAGAGCATAATATATCACATACATGTCTTTGAATGATTGCCCTAAAGGGCTTCAGAACGAATAGAAAATTAATAATACGTCTTAATTTCATACATATCGATATTTTTAGTCCATTTATACAAATGCACTCATGAGGTTAAAATTCAAATGCATGTGGAAGTTGAAATTTTTACACACTTACGTGTTTTTGATATTTTTGCTTCTGAACTGTGATTTTATATTTTTGTCGGAATTTAAAGCGCGTCTATTTACAAAGTAATAAATTAAAATTTTATTCTACATTATTAAAATTATGAATAACAACATATCAGCAATATATATAGTTACCAAACTTATATAGAAAATATATTTTCTAAAAAAAAAAAAAAATAATAATAATAATAATAGTAATAATAAAATCGTATTACACACTAATATATCGATATATCACTATATTAAATATCGCATATTCTATAGTTTTACTAAAAAAGTTACACTTTTAATAAATCTTATAATTTTAACCCTACGTCAGACGCACCCGTAGGACGAACAAAATCTGGCGCACCCTGCCTGAGAGGTCAGGTAAATACTTTATTGTTAAAGTACTTGTACAGTCACCCAAAAAAAAAACGCCACCCCCCCCCACCTAATTTTGCCGTAAATTATCGTAGAAACATGCGACTAGTACCAATCAGTTTGTAATAACGTCTAGTTTATAATGTTATAGTTAGATTTTACTTAGGGGGGCGTCTACATATTAAAACTGACATCAACTTCATTTTTTTCAATGGTAACCCCCATTTTTTATAATTTATTTGAATTCTTTGGATCAAATCATCACGGAAAATGGTATAGTTTATATATTTCGCTCAATTTTTCATAGAGTTATAAGCTGTCAAAGTTTGGGAGTGCTAATGTTAAATGAATGTGACAAACATTAAATCATATCTTCCGAAATGATTATGATATTTAAATTCTGTTTTTTTTATTCGTTAGAATGAAGTAACCCAAACATATTCCATGCAAATTTTTGCTAAAAAAACATTTTTTGAATTATGAAAATTATTAATAAATTCATATTTGAAAAAATTATGAATTATGACCTATGTTAATTTTTGCACGAATAGAACGGGCATCATCAAAAACATAGGTTTCCAAATTTACAGCTCGTTCCTAACATTATTTTATGAGTTACAGTTATATTTCACTTTTTAGTCCTGTTAGGGGGCCGTCACTTGTTATAATCTGTATCCTCTATAAGTAAATGTTTGTATATAATTTGACGGAAAACTATTTTAATTTACCTTTATGTTATTTGTTTTGTTTCCTAAGCAATATTTCGATGTTTATTATACAAATTGGCATATTTTTGTAAAGTTATCACAATGTAGGCGAGGGATTGTGAAAGAATTTCAAAAGAAGCCCCGCCTCTGATTCGCTGAAACACTATTTAAAAAAAAAGACAAATTTGCATATTCCTATTTGACTCTATATGTGACGCTGGTATGCATAAATCACAATGGTATTTACTACATCGATTATTGAAGACAAAACTTAAATGATTTAATTACAAATATGCAAAATTATTTTGCTTTATATTATAAAGTTTTAGGAAATTTGTGAAAAGGCGTGGCTATTTACATTAAGCTTTGATATGGAATCTATGTTGCTGTTTTTCGATGCTGCGAAATTTACAAAATATATTTGTGTTAATATACTATACAGATAGAAGAATAATTATATAATATCAACAAATCTTCTTTAATCAATATGCTTATATACATTACTGTATGGAAATGTTTATATATCAATATTGTATTTATTTTTAATGAGAGATATAAACACAAAATACTAAAAAAAAAAGAAGAAAATGTGTTATAAATTTTTATAAATCAAGCAAAATATATATGCATACTTGCCAACTTAACCCGTAACATTGTTAGTTCCCGCCCCTGTGTGTACACAATTTAATTTTTAGAGTAATTAACTTCAAATACATTTACGATTAACTCATCGAGCGCCACGCGAATTCTTATGGAAATCCCATTCAGAACACACGTGCTGCTTAGAAGCGTGTTATGTTTATCGAGTTTCAATAAACCCCATTAGGCCTTAACGATATAATCCTATAAAAATCCTAATAAAAAAAAAAAAAACATGAAGTAAATTGTAAATAAATTGTCAGTAATTACTTAAAACTATGTAAGTTCTGTAGTTTTATATCATATTTTACACTGCCGGCTGACTTAGCCTAAATGGAAAGATCAGTGTCAGCCACCGATGGCTGACACGACTCTAAAAAGACTGATGTTAAAAAAATGTACGGAAAGGGGCGGGACCAGTAATCTTCCGGGATAGGTTGACAAGAATGTATATACATAGAGCAATGCCAGAAAATGTGCTTTATTTTTCATGAACCAGATGAACGGTATTTTTTTTCTGAATAGTCTATGTATTAAATATAATGCTGCTTTAAATACCCTTTAAATGAAAAGTTTTATTACATAAAGTAATTTTCTGGCACTCTACAGCTCCCAAATGACACACAATACAAAACCCCGCCTTTTTCCAGTGTTTAAAGGGTATTAACGTTTAATATGCTTTATATTCGTTTTGATCTTTCTTTCTCCTCCTTATCTTCTTCTTTTTTCCTTAAAAAAAAAAAAAGAGTTATGTAACATTTTGACCTTTTCAAGTGAAGATTTAGATTAAGGGTAGTCAGCCTTTCTACACCCACCGTCCACTTCGGTATCTGTGTTAAAGTGTAGAATTTTAGAACATCCCATTAAGTAGTAGGATTTATTATTTTACATATTAATTTGTTACACATTATAAAATATAAAAGCAAAAGAATATCGCGGAGATTTATGTAAAAGTTTTTAATAATGTCATGAAAAAAAAAAATAATAATAATAATTAATTAAAAAAATAAATAAATAAAAATAAAAAAATCTGTTTTAATATTTTAAAAAAGTCAATTAAAGAAAATGAAAGTACTGCAGTATCAGAACAAACTCCGATTGTCACTGTGAAACGGCCGTGGGAACCAGGTTGAGTGCCGCCGTTTCAGACAATTATACGGCAGCTTGAGTTAAAATAATTTTGAATTTTCAAACAAATTTAAAACCATTCATCTTTTTTTTTTTTTTTGATAGATATTTTAATATCTATTCAAGCTATTTAATTTTCTTCGTATGAAGTGAACTATCTGATGTTTAATCAATGGAAACCAATAAAAATCTTTTAATCCATAAACTAACTCAGAAAGTTCTGTGAATTAGTCATTTTTTTTATTTTATAATTAACATTTCTGAAATTTTTTTCCGGTGTGAAACTTAATAAATAATGTTTACTGGGTGGTAGATCGTGATTTATATTTTCTAAATGTATAGACGGACCCCTAATACATTTTCACGTGTAACTCTATTTGAAATTGATTTAAGGTATATAAATAGGTATGTTTTTCGAACCGCCTTGATCTCCAAAATCTGAATATGAAGTCAAAAATAGGGGTTGCCATTGAAGAAAATGAAGTTAATGCCAGTTTTAATATGTAGACGACCCCTTAGGCAAAATTTAACTATACCGTTATAAACTAGACGTTATTACAAATCGATCGGTACCAGTCAAATGTTTCTACGATAATTTACGGCGAAATTAGGTGGGGGGGTGGCGTTTTTTTTTGGGTGACTGTACAACAACCAATAAATTCGTACTTATGCATCAAATTTTCGTTTATTACATTCTATTCACTCCTAATAAGGTCACCATCTGGGTGTTTTTGAATTAAAAATCATGAGTAGGATATTTATAGAATAAAAAACAGAACGGGCCTCTAAGGCAGGGTACGCCCGACGGAGAGAGAAATTGTATAGAGAGAAAATGTGTTTAAGAGAAATTGTAATCAATATTTTACAATTGCGCATATGAATGATTAAAAAAATTAATGATCTACTAGCTTTATACATCGAGTTTTCTTTTCTCTCCAAAAGGTTTCCATACAATCGTCTTCTGTTCTCACCTAAATTTAATTCTTTAGTTAATTTTGAAAATTTGATTGACCTATCGATAAGCTGTTTAATCCGTTGTATTCAGAAACATCGCCCCTTTCATTTGTTACCTTATTTGTAGCGATACGACTGATATTTCTAATTTATTTTCCCTTTTTTTCTAGCGTGACATTCACAAACTTACCTCCTGCCTATCGTTCCAGACAAGAGCGAGTACATAAGAATTTGAAAGAAAAACAAAAAAAAAAAAAAAAAACATTAATTTTTATTTATTTTTTTAATTGCATTTTTAAATATATCCTCTAAATGTGCTTTTTTTTTTTTTTTTTTTTTTTTTTTTTTTGGCACCAGTAGTAAATATTAGTTTTGTTTATTTTCTCATAATCGAAAGTGTTATAAAGTGTATTTCCAATAGAAACATAACGTTTATTAGCCAAAATACAAAAAGATAAAAATAAATAAATAAATAAATAAATAAATAAAAATGTGACTCTTTTTCTTGAGATCATTGCAGATTGTAATAACAATGCAGAAAATCAATTTTCCCGTTTTGATAAAGATAAACATTATGCGTATTAGATAAGAAAGAAAAATTTCCGAAAGTGCAATCTTCTACGTTTCTTAGTTTGAAATATTTTCAAATCTATGAATTTTTTGAGAAAAAAAATGCATAGTAACTGAATGTCATGTAATAATAAAATTTTAAAAATGTAATAAAAGAAAAAAGAAAAATCATGAGATAAATAAGAATATCCCCTGTTCCCCCCTCACACCCACAAAGTAAATTATTGATAATATCTTATCTTAAAACCAAATCAAACATTAATGATAGCAGCAAAAACCTAATTTACGGATTCAGGAACAAAAATGTACATCAAAATGTGTACATTTATCAAAAAATGAATTTAGGAAATCTGAATCAATGCAATACACTTGTAGCATATGTGGTAAAAATAAAATAAATAATCTGGTGTGTCACTCACACGACTTTCTCTTACCCTGAAATTTAATACTATAAATCCTGGTTGGAGATTAAGAGGTAAGATAACGAGTACTGTTATGTAAACCTATTTTAAACAATTCATATTAGGCTTCTGAAGAGTTTTATATGATAATTAGTTCTGTGTGAGGGGGCTACCGCCCCCCCTCAACCCCCCGTTTCATTAATGCACCTACATTTATATAGAATTTAATTCGGTTATTAAAAAATATTTCTCTTTTTAAAAAATAATATATTAAAATTATTATTTAAAAAAATTATCTTTTATGATAAGGCAGACGATTTCCATATTAGAGAAGTAGTTTAACACCAAATATCCAAAAAAAGTCCATTTTATTCTTAATATTAAAAAAAAAAAAAAAAAAAAAAAAAAAAGTACGATTTTTTTTCGTTAAAAGTAAAAAAAATCGATAACTTTGTTTTAAATTATTGCAGATCGATGGTACAACCATTCGTTTTAAAGGTATTTTCGAGCTCTTTTGAAAGATACCCATCATGAAAATTTACTCCCCTCGAGGGGGGACTTCCCCCTTAGGGGGGGAGGCGAGGCTCCTACATACACAAAAAAATTTTCCCAGTTAACTGTCTCTATTACAAAAAATATATATTTGTTTCATTTGGTTTAGTGCAGTCTATAGACGTTAAACTCTATTTTCCTGCAATTTCCCCCATAGACGTAATGTATTAGAATTCTCTTGATTGTCCCTGTACACGAACCATTTGCTTGATCTTAACGAAAAGCTTACTGTAGCATCCCTATATGATACACCATTAGAATTTTTTTTTGAGATATGCTGATAACAGACAGACACACAGACACACAGACCATTTTCTAAAAACAAGATTTTCGTATTCAGACCTGAAAACGTGTAAATATAACAAAATCTCGCGTTCGAAAATTTGAGCCAAAAACAATACTTTCTCTACCTTATGGGTAAGAGAAAGTAAAAATGGTTTCATTTGTTTCATTTTTAGAGTTTAGAGTACAATATTTGTAATATTAGTTTATTATGGAAAATAAAATGATGTTTACTGTTGCATGTATATATATTATCCATCGCTTAACATTCATATACGTAATAAAATGTTAAATCTGCATGTTTCTTACTTAGTCATGTACATAATGTTGTAATTCAAATTATTCAAGATTAATTTGGAAAGTAATTATTGATTATGCCTTAACTTTAAAACCAATAAAAAATTAATGCATTTACAAAAATTTGTGATAAAACATCTAATTTGATAAAGCTTAAGTGTACTTATGCCTTAAGTTACTGCGAATCAAAAAAAAAAAAACATATTTGTATATAAAGTAATTCTTTGCATTAAACACTTTTTAGTGATTTATTTGATTATAAGATCGCTGTTTATTAATTTAAATTTAAGGAACAGTGAAAACTTTTGCTGACAAAATAAATTTATGTTGGAATATAATCTCTTTCATAAGATGTTAATGTAATTTCGATTTTAACTTCCATTTTTTAAGCTTAAAAGTTTGGTTGCTAAATGGTTTTCATTGGTTTTAATAGGATTATGCAAATATGATTTTTTTAAACTTCATTATAAGAATAACAAATTATGAAGAATAAATACTTTGGATAACAGAGTAATGACTGTAAATTTTTAATGTGTATAGTGTTCATACACATTACTTAAAAAAAAAAAGAAAAGCATTTGTTTTTTGTAAATATCTTTAATTTTAAATATTGTTATTAAATGTGTCTCACATTTTGTTCTTTGTGTTATGTTCTTTGTTGTAATTGTTTCTAATACATTTGATAGATCTTTTATTGAAATTTTATGTGACATGTATATGTATTATTGATTTGAAACTGGAGAAGCAAATATATCAGAATCAGCTACTATAATGATTGGCTTCTTTTCTATGACAAAAAACATCTATTTTATAACGTTTTTGCACATATATATATATATTTCTAAACAAACCCTGCACAGATTTTGAAACAGAAAATTTTTATTTAGATTGTAAATATTAACAGGAATAAAGATTCTATCTGCTGCCAATTTAAAATAATTAATAGATGTAAGATACACTAGGATTTCAAATGAAATTTGATTTTCAGTTAGCTAAATATGTAGAATTAAATTTGCATAAATTATGTTATCATTCAAAATATATATATATAGAAAAAAAAAAAACCCTAATAATATCACAACACTTTTTTTTTCAACTTTTTATTTAGTTCATCAAAATTGGCTGAATGAAAATGTAAAGTATACTGCCGAATCCAAGTAAAACGTTTATACACGTTATAGTAGGCCTTAAGTGAATAAAAAATAAACCCCAGAACATACTTCCGGAGAATTCGTTTAGTGTGAGAACATAGTAATAATTGTTTTGAATAGTGAGTCGTCGAGTGGAACGAAAATGGCCACTAAAGAGCATGGAAACATTTATTTACTACAGCATTATAATACAGACAAATAATTCTATTTCAAGATCGTACCTGTTGTGCTAGCGATATCTGTTGAAGCAAAGCCAATTCCTGCTGTTTGATCCCCCATTGTATCTACGTGCATTCATTAACCCGTTAGCGACAGTGTCCTCATTTGAGGGCAGCTAATAAAATGGCACGTATATTTTTTGTGGTTTCTTGGAATGATTACTACTTTTGAGTGACAATTTATAGCGTCACTCTAAATGATTCCTGAAAGTTTTATGTACCTAATATTAATTATTTTTTCCTAATTTGGATAGTCATTTTATGTTTGCTTTTTGCGCAGACATACTAATTTAAATCAAGTTGAATAATAATATATATATTATAATACTTTACTTTCTAGATCATTGTCAACATATAATAGGAAATTAATCTGTTATCTCAATGTTTTTCTATATCGAAGTTTTCTGGAACACTAAAAGTCAATAAATATGGATAGGTTATACATTTAAAACTATCAGAAGGATTGTTTAAGTTAATAAAATTTACTTTACTGTCAGTTGCCTATATTAATTTAGAAGTTAAATAATCACCCAATGATATTTTGTAAAATTAATTCGGGAATTAACGGGTTAAACAAAGCGACTTAATATGGATCCAGAAACAAAAAATGAGGTTCGGAGAGCATGGAGGCCAAACAGTAGTTCTAATGTACCTTCTGGAATGTGTAACATTGCTATGGTTACGAAACACATTCCAAAAATGGGCACATGCTCCCACAAAATTTTCCAAATGTTCTGGTTCAGAAGTGTACATTGTTTTCTGAATCAAATATTGGTGCATGTGATGTACGAAATATATAGTGTCATTAAGACGTTCGTGTAGAATGCACGCTCACAGCAGATGAACTCCAAAAATTCGTAGATATATCTTATTAATAAATCCGTTTTGCACGAGAAGCTGTTCTGCGGAATTTTTGCCCGAATGTTTTTTATAAATAAATAATGTTTAATGTTTATGGGATGGAAATTTCATCTGAAGTACGAACATTTATAGGAATTGTTCACATATATCACCCACTCCTTTTCAAAGTATTGCGAAATCTTGGTTTTGAAGAAAAAGCATCTATTAACGTTGATAAAATCTTAACAAATATTTATTTTATTTATTATTATTATTATTATTATTATTATTATGTATATATATATATATATATATATATATATTTCAGATAATAAATTTATCTGACATATATTTATTTCAGAAAATTGCTGTTGACTATAAATATTGACACAACTGGTAATGGTGCACCCATTCCAAACTATGGAAAATTTTAGTTTTCTTGGACATCTAACAATTTGGATAAATAATTAGTGTTAAGGATTATTTTAATGTAAAATCCATCTAATTTATCACCATCTTCATGGAAATTAGCGTACACTGTTAATCCTCACTAGATCTGGCATAAACTCGGTTTTTTTTTAAAACGATACAAATAATTTTGATAAAAAGTTAGTGTTGGGTGCATTTTTGATTTACAATTCAATCTGAAGTACTGAAGCACCTTTATGTTTAGGAAAATGATTCCTTGGCAAAGAGGGCGATACCTTCATTTTCAACATATGTAATCAAATATTTTTAATTGTTCGTTTTGTTAGAGTTCTTTTTTTTTTTTTTTTTTTTTTTTTTTTTAAGATAATAAATAGATCTAAAATAATCTCATTTTCAAGATATTTAGAGTTTACTTGTAACCCGCACCCCCTCCCCCCCAAAAAAAATTAAATTAAAATAAAATAAATAAATAAATAAATAAAACGGTGTAATTATAGTTTTCTTGAAATTTCCCGCAAGACGTATATATGTATATATAAAGTGCTCGAGTTTTTTTAAGGTGAAAAACCAAATTGAGACCAACGAGATATATAAAGTAGAGTGATAAATGGTAACCCTTGAGAAGGTCCAAGATGAGTCATGTGACATGCTCTCCTTGCACCTGCGTATTCGGCGGTTGCCTTGGTAACAGCTTATTTTCAGTAAATTTCTATGGCAACGGTTTGGAGATTGTTCAATGTTTTTGTTTACTTACATAGTTTAATATTATTTTGTTCTAAATCATTTTGATTTTGATTTTACTTCATTTTTATTTCGTGTAGTTGAACTTTAACCGACAAAATGCTTAAAAATAGTTGAAAAATTATTATTTTTTGTTAAATTTAGTTCTTTAAAAGTTTAAATTTTCTTCTATAAACACTTTTAAACTTTGTTGGGAAACGATAAAAAAAAAGTTATTTATTATTTATTAAAATTTGAAATATGTGTAAAATTATTTTAAAAACAATTTATTTCGGTCATAGGACTGTCATGTTACCTAATAATAGTGATAATTTGTCGAACTGATATTTTAAATGCCAAAATAGCGATAAAGCAAACACAGCAACCTATTCGAGCATGCCACGTGATTCATCTTGAACCACGGGAAGCTAATCCTTCATCCATTGAATCAGCACTCTAAAATATATATCTCGTTGATTGAAACATCATCTTCTTCGTGAAAATTAACAACCGCTTTCAACCTGTGCTTTGCCTGAAACGAAATATAGCAAAAATTTAAATTTATAGGTAACTGCTGGAACGATATCAGTAAAAATTTACATTTCGGATTTTGGTATGATATAAATATTTAAATTCTCCTTATCTCTCGAAAATTAACACTTACTGGTAACTTACGGTATGCCCAGGACAAAGAAATAAGAAATATATTTACGTAATCAATTTACTGTTTTTACACTGAGAATAATTTGCATGATGATCCCAAGGAAAAATGGTCATGCTGGTACTTAATTAAATTCTATGGTAAATATCAAATGGGAGATTCAAGCGATTACACAGTCTTTGTTGTGCTATATAAGCAAGGTACGATCACATTTAACTCTTTATTATCAAAAGAAATAAAACTTAAATCTAATATAACGGCGTAAACATTTTTCTTTACTTTAAATAAACATTTATATCAATTTAACGTTAAAATAAATCTGAAAGACAAATCACAAACTTTTATTTGAATATTAATGGTTGGAGCTTTAAGATTAGGAAACTTAATTAAAATCTAAATTATTAATGGGAACCAAGAGAATTTTTAATGGACTTTATTAAATTAATGCTCCTAAATTATGTTTATTACCGAAGGTTTATAAATGTTGATTAATATTATTTATAATAATACTTTTGTTTAATCCTTATTCTAGTAACATCCTCTAAAACAATTCATACTAAATAATGATTCATATAATCATCTAATTTTCCAGACAGACGTTATTTATCTTTCTTCTTTTAAATTTTCAAATTTTATCTAAAGTATGTCATGATACAACTTTATGAAATATGGATTAAAAATTTTGTTTTGCTATGAATTTCAAATGCTAAAATTAGTGTCTTGAAATGCTTCTATCAGGAAACATAAACCTGCAGGGTTGCTACACAAATCAGGAAAAAAAATCCCTGAGTTTTCCCTGTCCCTTTTAAAAGTCAAATAGATGACACGCAATCATGCAGCATTAGAATGTTTACAAGTCTTGTTTAACAGGTTTACAAGTCAATTGAACATATTTAGGGTATATTAATTTTATTAACTTACTATAGTTGGGTAAAAAGCATAATTGATTCATTTTAAAGCACCAACAATTTAAAAAATATTTGATTATGAAAAAAGTTTCCAATGTTTTCTCAAAAAATTTCAAAATTCCCTGAATTTTCCCTGTTTTTGCAATAAATTTTGAAAAATCCTGGAGTTTTCCCTGTTTTTTAATATATTTTCAAATTCCCTGAGTTTTCCAGGTGCCGTAGCAACCCTGACCTTGTTCAAATCATTTAATTACAATGCATTTTTTTGATAAAGCACAATATATAGTTAATCCCTTTACCTGCATACGAAACATTAAGAGATTCGCTTCCCAGTGCCACCAATTTTCAAACAGGCGTGAAATGTTAAGCGTTTACTGTTACAGAAAATTTCCTTTTTCCAATTCCTCTCCCACCGCATCTCCTCTGACATATTTAAATCTTTCATAAACACTGTCATGGTCATTTAATTCCATTCAAAAACCGTAGGAACACAAAGTTCCATACTTCGGAAAATGGTATATATACGCCCGGGGAATTTCGCGCATCGACTTAGCGAGACGAATATATACGCAAGGGATCGTTAAGGTGTTAAAGAAAGAAAAATAGTAAGTCGAAAAGTAAAGTAGGTGCCAAGAGAAAATAAGTAAATTATAAAAAAAAAAAAAAAAAAAAAAAAGAATGAAAGAAAAATAATCGAACTGTAACGTAATGTAATCTAAGGATTTTTTTTTTCTTTTCATTAACCTGCATATCTGTTTACTTTAACTTAAGTCTTAATTTAGTATAATCTATTGCCATGTATAAAGTTCATATAAAGGAAAACTAAATACCTAAGAACCATATGAATTTTACTTAGATATAAAATTTAATATTTAGAGCCAAAACAATTCTAATCTATTCTTAGAAAAAATATAATATGTACATAACAGCTGTTTCATTCTAAAGATTTATAACTAAAGATTTAAAAAGTTTTAGAAATGCAATTTTTATTCAAATATCATCTGTTGAAATCAATCACATTATATATATATGATTTTTTAATGTTTGAATTTTCCATACAGAAGTAATTTATTTTTCTATTTGGACAATTTCAAGATTTGCGAATATAAACTATGATGATAAGTTTATGAAATACAAATTAGAATTAAATGAGTTTTGCAACGAATGTCAAATACTAAGATCATTCTTTTGTGCTATTTCAATTACGATTCCTCAATCAATCTCTCTTTTCTTTAATTTTCTTTATCTAGAAATACAGAAGATGAAATCCCCAAAGAAATTAATTTAAAATGCAACATTATCTAAACAAATTTATTTTATTTAATCTCATATTTTATGTAACTTGATGATATTTTTCATTTCACATATTATTGTTGAAAAAATTTTATTAGTGTTTTCTAAAAACCGGAAACTGATCTAAATTTCTGAGGCATCTATTTATGTATTGTATTGTATTGTATTTATTTATTTATTTTTAAGAGCTCTTACATAACGTTTAGTAAGTTGTGATAACTGCTATCACTCATATGTTTAAAAGTTAAAGTTTACTAAATGAAGAAATACAAAAATAATAGTATATAATTTTATGCAGGCTATAAATTCTATTCTAAACAGTAAAATCTGTGTGTTCGGGAGTATTAATTTTAAATTAAATAATTTTTTATTTTTAATAATTTAAACAAAAATTAGCAATTATTGTATTAAAAAAATATTTAAAAAATAATTCAAATACATAACAAAACCTATGTTTTAGATAACACACTGTTTGGCAGGTGCTAAGGAACAGATGTATTTTCAACGCTGAGTTTACGCAAGCAAAACAAATATAGAAAATTAAATGTAGAAGACAAAATAAAATAAACAAAAATTTCGCTCATATTCAAATAGCTGCAGTTTTCACAATTATTTCCGACACATATGTTCTTACTAAATACATTGTTTAGTGATTAAATCGAACTATTTTGAATTCACGGATATCTGGTGTATGCATGCTACTACAGGCAGAGCATTACAGACAATGATTGCAGGTTTGTAAGGAACATATTGTTTGGTGACAGCAGAAGTAGTTCATAGAGGTGGTGCCCGAAGAATGCCGCTTTCCTATAAAAAAGTGAACTGCACTAATTTCGTCCACCAGCCATCTTTAGGTCCTCAGAAGCTTCATTTTCCGTTGTAATCTACCAGATATGCATGTTACATTCACTAACTATCCCCAAACATTTAAACACTGAAAAAGTTAGTAGAGAAATATTTTTATCAAGTCAAAAAATTGTGTTTCAAAAGTTACCTATATTTTCTGACCTCAAAATAGCTGCTAAAAAAACTAGAAATATTTATTTTATTATTTTATTTATTTTTTAAATCATTGCTACTGTTATAAACGACCTTCCTAGAAATAAGCACTGAATCAGTATATTGAAAAATTTTATAATTATATGTTTGGATTAATATTTTGAAATTCAGTTTCTAAAAGAGATATCTTTCAAAGTGAAAGAGATGTTAATTATTTAAAAGATATTTTCTCATTAAATCATTTATTTATTTCATTTTATTATTTCTTCATTTATTTTTTGACGTAATTTTTCTTAAAGTTATATAAATTTTACAACATTATTATTATTTTAAATTACCTATTATCTTATTAAAATAATTTTATAATTATCTTAAATGCATAGTGTATCATTTCTGCAACATGAAAATAAAAGATTTTTGGTAGTCTTTGGGAAAGTTTCCATTAAAAATCCATGCATTTAAGGGTTAAATAAAAATGTTGATTGAAAATGAATCTTTAATTTAAAACTTTTAAGAATCATAAAGTAATTTTTATGAAGTTATGTTAAATGACATTTAGAAGGACATACTTGTCTTATTCATTCTAACTTTCATGCAAGTAAAACAGAAAAACATTTGAAATACTTTAAAATTTTCTCGTGATTAAATAAAAGAAAAACTAGACGTTCTTCAGTAATTTATACTCTGAAAAATTGTTTTTTTTTTTTTTTTTTTTTTTTTTTGCTGTCATCCTATTTTTATTTTAAATTAAATATAATATACTATGTTTGTTCTTTTATAAAACTTTGGTCAAATGGTTAGAAACTTTCAATTTTTCTGACACATTTTATGTATTCCTTAAGATCAAAAATAAAAAATGGAAGTAAATACACGCATATAACTCCAAATAAATGAAGAAAGAAGCATATTTGTATTGCTTACATATGGGCATGTTTCGATTTTTATTTGTTTGAAAAACTGAATTTTTATTTTATTTTTATTTTTTTATTTATCGTATATATATATATATATATATATATATATGTATATAAAACATTCTTAAATATGTATTTCTCTTCAAAGACGAAATATATTAAATTTCTTTTTTAAAATATTTTTCTTCATGTATGTTTAAATATAAAAAAGTATAATATTATAGAAAGAAGGAAGTACAGAAAAGTGGTTGACTAACAATCGGTGTTCCTTTTTTTTTAATTTTTTTTTAATTTTTTTACCTCACAATATTATTATAACGTAGTGTATTTTGGCTCTTCAGATCGCTCGGGCGAGGGCGTATGTCTCTGAATAATCAGATTTATATGTGAGATGATATTAGCGATTAATTTCAGTCATGCGTTGTATATGTTAACATTAATAATACACTTTGCAGTCAGCTTTGTGCTAAATAAATAAAGAAAGAAAGAAAAGAAAAATTTAAAAGAAATATCAAAAAAGAAAAGAAATGAATTATATAAATAAAAATACAAAAACAAAAATAAATGTATCGTGATATCCGTGATGTCTTGATATATTGATGTCCAATGCTGAATTGCATTCGTTTGCGTAAAGTGTAATAATTTAGAAAGAATAATCATCGGTTTACTTTTTTTTTTTAAATTATTATTTGTAAGAAAAAGAAATGTATTTGAAATACATTTTTTAGTCAAATAGGAGTAATTTTAAAACATATAAGCAACAAACAATATACATATTACTCAATTATTGCGATGTGATTTAGTCAGAGGTGATGTTAGTATGGCATTGATGCGTAGAGAAATATAAAAAAATAATAAAATTAAATATATAAAACAGCGACACCACACTATAATTCCTTTCTTGAGCAAAACGGCTGCATGTTGCGCCTAGGGCCATATAATGATATTTAAAGGAGGTATATGATTTCTATTCTTAAAAATACATTTAAAACTTCTTAAATAAATTCGTTTTGTACGATTTTTAATCTATGGTACTATAAAGTTACGTCAGTAGATAAAAGGGTAAACTAACTGAAATGTCAAACTAATCCAAGGTACCGTTTGTTTACTATATCCATGTTGTACAAAATTATATCACAGTTTAAATCGTGAATTAATTTACTTGAATTTAATTTGTAAAAACTAAATTTAATTTATTGCTCTTCTTAAAAAAATTAACACTGCCTCTGTTCCCAAAAATAAAGAATCAAGTTACAGTTATGCACTAATTCATAAGATAAACTATATCTTAAGCTAACATTAGACTTTACAAGTAGAAAAATTATTAAAATATAAGACTTTTATATAAGAAGTCTAAACGTCAATGCGGAATATTACCTAAAAAATGGGTAAATGACATCGCAATTGTAAGAATTCTCAACTACGTGCATCTTTTTTAGAATTAGTTATAATTATGAAAATCTTAATTGAATGAGTTATCTATAATGGAAATCATCGAGTAATCAATAAATACTTTTTTCTTCATTATAGTTTAATTACACATAAGATAAATTTGAAACTGAAACTTTACATTACTAATTTAAAAAATAAATTGTTTGATAATTAATTTTATAGTTAGTCTTTCATTATAATTTAAATGTTTTCGACATTCGACAATTATGTATAGTAGACTTATCTGTTAAATGTCGTAGTGCAGCAACGAAGCAAATCGGTGACGAATTAATTGTATCACAGAAAGTTTACAGTCGAAAGGTTTTGTAGTAAAAACCGAATTAAAGTGTTTATCTTGAAGTCTAATCACAATTTGTTTGTTTTTTTATCTACATGAGATCTGTTTTCATGACGAGACCCTTTTCATGTAAGTGCTTAATTTGAATGATTACTTGTATTTTTAGTCTGATTGAAAATAAGTATAAATAATTTTCTCTATTTTTTTTTTTTTTTTTTTTTTTTTTTTTTTTTTGAGAGAGAGCGAAAAAATAAATTAAATCAATTTATTAACAAAAAACATTGAAATTTCTTCTTTCAGTATTTACTTCTGGTTTTTATTTAATTAACTCGATATATCTGGAATATTCGATTCCCAGGTGCACGAACCTTGAAAATAATTTAATAAAATAGTGCATATTTAAAAGTAATATATATATATATATATTTTATTATTTGATAGTAATATAATATATTGAGTATAATGTAATATGTCTTGTATTATAAAAAAAGGCATTTATTTGGTCGGAATGCATATCCTGTAAAACAATAAATAAATGAGACATAACTTTTAATTTTAAATTGCATCTTGATGTATATAGATATATGCAAGCTATTAAGGTAAAAATGAATAAAAAAATATAATAATAATAATATAATATAATCATATTCTATAAAGAATTCCAAGTATAATCTTAAAAATTTTTCTCGAATACTGTTTCTGTTTAATTTTTAGCTGGTCTGCATTTGCCTTCGGAACAAAGTCTTAGTTGAAATTTAGATTGCATAATAAGTTCTTCAAAACCACGAAAAATATATCTTTGGACATTCAACGTCAAATCTCGAGAGTCTAAATACTCTCCCCTGTACTGTGTATTTAATCACCGATTCCCTTCTTCTTTTAATCAGTAAATTGACTAATTAAAGTAATATGCATTACATAATTGATAAAAATGAAATTCATAAAAAAAAAAAAAAAAAAAAAAAAAAAAAAAATTATTTTGCAAATGTATACAAAAAAACTCCTTTTGGAGCCTTTTTTATTTTATTTTTTTAAGACTATTGAAAAATAACGAAAATATATTATGATAGTTTTTATTTTAATTATATTTCTCGTTAGAAAATTGACTACACACACAGAAACATATATAAATAATTTATATATTTAAAATTAAATTTTTAATTATAGAATCTTAATGTACCATTTTTGTTTTTCTATAATACTGTATATGAGTTTTCTTTGTTTTCTCATAATCGAAAGTTTCATATTTTCAATTTCAGTAGAAAAATAACGTTAATCAATCAAGGAAAGGTGGAAAAAAAATATATATTTCTCCGACTAGATCTTCTTGAGAAAATTACAGAAAGTGATAACAATACAGAAAACCAATTTTCTCGATATAATAAAGAAAAATATAATGTATAGTAGATGTAAAAACAAAAATTTCTGAATTTTTTTTTTTTTTTGCTTCTTTATTTGAAATATTTTTTATATCTTGGATAGAAAATTTGTTACATAAATAACGATAAAATCTGTTCTCGTTCTGGGAACTCAAATTTTATCAGAAATACGGATGTCTTGTATATTCTTTTACAGTGGTAATACCACGTTTTATAATAATAGTTATAAATTATATTTTTATAAATGTATTTATATATAAACATTCTTTTCTTAAAGTCAGCTTTGTTATTGTGTTTTGGTTAATAAAACTAAGAAAAAATAAAAATAAGATTAGTTTAATTTGGTTTTTTTTTCTTTATAATATCAATTCTTTGATATTTACACTTCAAGTGAGTTGCTGACTAAGACGATCATGAATGTTTGAACTGGTAAAGAAAACAGGAATAATAATATACAGCTACATGACAGACACTCATGAATCTGCAGAAAGTAGTTTAATTCAAAAGTTTGTAATTAAGCAATACCATACACAATCTAATTACATATTATACGTGTATATTATGCATTGGGAAATTTAACACTGCATTTTTATAGTCAAATTTTGTTATAAGCCAATACTATCTATATCATATTTTTGAAAGTTGGAACTATTACGTGCACGTGCATTGCATGTTGTTATAACATTTGATAAAGATCTAATTTTTACTTTTATTTTCTCAGACTCACGGCAAAATCGATTGCCAATAGTAACACAGTTTTCCTGAAGCCTATGGGACTTCTTTACCTAAAATATTTATTATAACAAACTACCATATTTACTAATGTTAAGGAGTGTTTTACATCAATAATAATATGTATAACATGTATGGTTTTTGCTTACCAGATATTTTCATAGTAAAATACTTATATACACATAAAGAATTTTTTTTATTAATGTATATATTATTTTTAATATACTAGTTTGATTCCGTACATAATTTTAATTTGTCAAAACTTTGGAACTTATAATTAAATTTATATAGTGCAACCACACTTTCTGTGCAAGTGATGAGGATGTTTCTAAACGCGTCGAGGGGTGTCAAATTGACCAACATGTTGGGGTTTGGTAAACATCCAGCCGTTCGGCTTTCCCTAATAGTTTACTTTCTCTGAAATATTAGGGTTATCAGTTCTATATTTACACTTACACTGGACTGGTTGAGTCAGGACATGCGCAGAGTCAACCATGGTCGCAAGAAAAGTGGTTGACGATTATTTTCACTAATTAATATATTACATGATTTATATATATATATGTAGCAAACAGTGCATGTGTACTAAATAAATGTTCTAGCTTGACAGTAAAGAAATTGTAACGAAATTGTAAAGAAATGTATCTGTAATAAACAAATTATTTATTAAGTTTTTATAGTCAATTTCTTTCCTAAATGTGTATTATCTGTAGTTTTATTTTCTCTAAAAGTAAAATACATATATATATATATATATATATATATATATATATATATATATATATATTAATGCATATTTCAGAAGCTAACAATGCTAATAATATAATTTTATTACTGCTCATTCACACATAAATTGTAGATTATTCGCACAAGAATTATTCATTTTTTTTGTATAATAATAATAACTGGTATCGCCCAGTGGTCGAAACTCGACCATTTTTTTTTTGCAAAGCGAGGCAAAGCAAAGTTATTGCCTTGTCCTAAACGGAATGCAATTGCAACACAGCTGCGGCAATTGTTTGCCAATATTCACTCTAACTGAATCAGCAGAGTTTTACTTAATATAACTATTTCTCTCTGTAGATGTTAGTCTTTCCTGAAATGAGAGAAAATCGCAACGTGAAAACGCACCTTGTTGTGTGATACAGCCCAGACGCTAATAGGTACCATGTCAGACCAAGGTCCAACCAAGTATCAAATTCTGTTAAATTAATTCGATTGGTTCATAAAGTACAGTGTTTGAACAAAAAAAAAAAAAAAAAAAAAAAAGATGTTTTTCAAAAATGGTCGAATCGAGTTCGGGAAATTTCAAAACGTGTAACTTTATCGAAAACCAAAAATCTAAAACATTTCTGAATCGTATATTTTCTACTTATATATGCAGAAGAAAGGATAATAAATCCACTTTTTAAAAAATAAAAATAAGTAGTCAATTTCACTAATTTCACTTAATTAAAATGCAAGGAAATCTCAAAACGTGTAAATTCATCGAAAACCGGAAATCAAAATTTTTATGAATCTTCTACTTGCTTCTTCTACCCACAAAAGCTAGCAATAAAGACACTTTTTTAAAAAATAAGTAGCCAATTTCAGTTAATTGAAACGTAAAGAAAGCTCAAAACATGTAAATTCAGCAAAAAACGGAAATCGGAATTTTTTCCGTATCGTCTACTTATACATGCAGCAGTTAGTAACAAATCCATTTTCCTTTTATTTAGTATATTAGTTCAATATTTATTGTTTAAATATCACCCTTTGAAATGAAATGTTTATGTTTACATTCGAAACTGGAAGTTTGCCATTTTTTTTTTCTGGAAGTTTGTGATTTTAAATTAAAATTTTATCAATTTTACATGTAAAATAACTCAATCAAACACTTGTAGACAGTAACTTATATATAACTATACCCAAATATCGGAATTAAAATCGGCAGATAATTTCCGTTATTTTTTAATAATTTTTTACAAAAAATTCAATGGACAATTAACATAGAAAATCTTTTACATGGCTCCATGGACAGTCAGTGACGTCATTACTTCGCTTGCGTATAGTGATGCTACATTATACAAATTACTGTGTCTATGGTTTTATTTGAGCTTTATGAAATTGCCAGATTTAACAACTTTCTACTTTTAGGTATTTTTTAATGTGAAGGAATACGTGTATAAAAGGGAAAAATGGGGGAAAATGCATAAAAAATAAATGTATTTTTAAATACCTTCTTGACATCGTAAGAAAATAATATTTGTATTCGCACCTTCCGGCTAACCATACCTTTCGAATGATACCATTTTCAACCCTCTACTCCCATAATTAATATGTTAAAAAGGGACAACAAATTTTATGCTTGCCTATTAATATATAGATAATAATAATAATAATAAGTAAAAAGAAAAAAAAAATTTTAAAGAGAAAAGAAAGGGGGTTAAATTTTCAAAGAGCATGATCATAAAAAAAAAAAAAAAAAGAAAAGAAAAAGGTTAAAATGAAATAATTTCTAATGATTTTAAATGTTTAATTATATGATTTTGCGTACAATGACTCAAAAGTGAAGAGCAAAATTGTAACTGATGCAAGCACCGAATGTATTTCTTTTCCAAATTTTAAGGTTTATTTTTTGAAAAGATTTTTTTTCATTCTCTTACAGATGCGTCCTCGAAATTGATCTATTATTTTTCTTATTGTATTAAAATGATTGATAATTAATAATATTATATATTAAGTATCTTGTATTTTTTTAAAAATGCTATTTTTAAAACTATACAATTATTTTCCTGAAAGTTAAATTTTATTTTATCAAAATTTTAAACAAATTAAGTTATTATTTACTATTATTTCATTCTGTAGGTATTCATTATATAATTCTGTGTACAAAATTTTAAGGTAACAGGTAAAAAAGTTTTTAAAATTTTGCGGAAAGTGGTAAACAATTTAATAAGTAAATAAATGAAAATAATAATTGTGAGCGAGTTGCTCTCATATGCTTTTATTTCATCAAATGTATTCTATTGTAATTAAATATCTATTTATTCACAACTAAAATTTATTAACGTTTAATTATCCTCTTTATATATGTCAGATTTATTTCAAATTTATTAAATTCTTTGTTGGAAATTAAAATACATAATCTTTTCTAGTTTTAAGAATGCATTCAGTAATAAATCCATTGATATCATTTTTAGCATAATGCAATATATATATATTGGGGATCTTGTACACAATTTAATTTATTCTCCCTGAAAAAATATATATATATATTTTTTTTATTTCCATTTCACTGTGTTTCTCAATAAATCTATTTATATTTATAGATGTAAATGTTCCATTATGCAATTTCTGTTTTTTTTTTTTTTTTTTTTTTTTTTACTCCGTATACATATAATGTATTTAATTGCGGTTTGAAATAAACTAATGACTCATAATTTAGACATCAAGTCTCTAGAATTTTCTGATTATCTGCACCTGTTTGCAACCGTTTTTTTTTTTTTTTTTTTTTTTTTTTTTTTTTTTTTTTTGGCGCAGTGATATAAGCCAAGTTAGGGTTGCTCTTTTTTCCAACCGTCTTTTTAGATTTAAAAATTCTTATTAGAATAACATTAAGACAAAGAGATTTTATTTGGCGCTCTGCGCTCATATTTTATAGGGCTGCTAGATTTGGCTATTAAAAAGATGAAATGAATCTTGGTCTTGTGGCCACTCTTACTCAAATTGTTCGACTAGTTAAGACGTAACCTGTTTCGCTCTCTCTCCCACAACTTTTAACGGTTTCCATTAAAATATTGAACCTGAGTTGTTCTCACAGTTATTGCTTTTAATTTTTAATAATGATATTATAGAATGTTTTTTTTTTTTTTTAATAAATTTTAATAAATATTCTACAGATTGAGAAGAATTCGTCTATGTTTTATTTTCGCAATGTACAACTATTTCTGCAATATATCTTTAAAAAATTTTTATTTTTTCTACATGGATTTTCCACTATCACAATAATAATAATAGTCATAGTAATAATAATAATAATAATAACACTTTTAATAAAATAAGTATTAAAATTTGGCAATGTAATATATTTTCTTGAAAACAATTCATTCTTTGCACATAAGATTAAAACTTTTGTATGCAATATTATAAATAAAACATCAAACTGTTCAGAATTGGTTGTATTCTAACATAAATGTTCTTAAAAGCCAATTTTTACATTATCGTACGCATATATATATATATATATATATATATATATATATATGAATATATTAGAGAAAGTATTGTTTTTGTCAAATTTTCGTAAAAAAAAAGTTCATTTTAAAGTCAAATTTTCGAAATGAAATTTTTGCTGTAGTCACATGTTTTGAGGTCCACTGAATTTGAAAATTATGTTATTAACAGTTTGTCTGTTATAACATAGACCTGTTCAACTCAAAACACTTGCTGGGTCGCATTGGAAATCTGTTTTATTTTGGCGGGCGGCATCTTCTGCAGTGTGTGTGTGTGTTTGTGAATGTATGAATTATGTGTGCATATATGTTTTTTTTTTTTTTTGGGGGGGGGGGAGGGGGTACAAGATGAAAATTCAGATAAGAGTAGATTAATTTAATTATTTTCATTCGTAAATTAACAATAGAATCATAAAAAAAATATGGCATTCACATTAATAACTATAAATAAGAGATATATAAATAAATAACAAATAATGGATTCGATAATATTTCATGCCGCGCAGACGGTGTAGTGGTTAGCGTCCCTGACATACCTGTCCTACATTATTGGGTTTGGGTTCGTATTCCGGAGAAGGCATGGATGTGTTATCCCTGTTAGTGTAGCGATGACTGTCCATTCCTGCCCCTTCACAAATGGTTATCAATTCGGCAACCTCCCGGCTAATGCTTGTGGCATGTGTGCCGAGCCATTATAAAGAAGAAAAAAAAAATGCATTGTAATAGGGTTATTGCCGAAACGTCAGTGGAGGCCCTACATTGAGACTCAAAACGGATTTGGGCTGTGTCTGTCTGTCTGTCTGTCTGTCTGTCGCGCGATAGCGGCCGCACAAATAGCGCTATTGACTTGAAATTTGGTACACATGTTCCTGAGCTCCACGAAATCAGCTGTATAGTTTTTGGTATGTATTCCATTTGTAGTTCGTATACAGGGACACGCCAAAGTTTTTCTTATCATTACGGCCTATGGGAGGAATTTGTATGTATCGCGATAGCGGCCGCAAAAATAGCGCTATTGACTTGAAATTTAGTATACATGTTCAGGAGCCCCACGAAATCACCTGTATAGTTTTTGGTATGTATTCCATTTGTAGTTCGTATACAGGGACACGCCAAAGTTTTTCTTATCATTACGGCCTATGGGAGGAATTTGTATGTATCGCGATAGCGGCCGCAAAAATAGCGCTATTGACTTGAAATTTAGTATACATGTTCAGGAGCCCCACGAAATCACCTGTATAGTTTTTGGTATGTATTCCACTTGTAGTTCGTATACAGGGACACTCCAAATTTTTTCTTATCATTACGGCCAATGGGAGGAATTTGTATGTATCGCGGTAGCGGCCGCAAAAATAGCGCAATTGACTTGAAATTTGGTACACATGTTCATGAGCCCCACGAAATCAGCTGTATGGTTTTTGGTATGTATTCCATTTGCAATTCGTATACAGGGACACGCCAGAGTTTTTCTTATCATTACGGCCTAAGGGGGGAATTTGTATGAATCGCGATAGCGGCCACAAAAATCACGCTATTGACTTGCAATTTGGTACACATATTCATGAGCCCCACGAAATCATCTATATGTTTTTGGGTGTGTATTCCATTTGTAATTCGTGTACAGGGACACGCCAGAGTTTTTCTTACCATTACGACCTACGGGAGGAATTTGTATGTACCACGATAGCCACCGCAAAAATCAAGCTATTGACTTCCAATTTTTGACGAAACGTCAGTGGAGGCCCTCTGTTGAGACTCAAAAGGATTTTGGGTGCCGTCTGACCGTCTGTATGTCTGTCTGTCGTGTGATAGCGGCCGCAAAAATCACGCTATTGACTTGAAATTTGGTACACATGTTCATGAGCCCCACGAAATCAGCTGTATAGTTTTTGGTAAGTATTCCATTTGTAGTTCGTATACAGGGAAACGCCAAAGTTTTTCTTATCATTACGGCCTATGGGAAGAATTTGTATGTACCGCGATAGCGGCCCCAAAAATCACACTATTCACTGCAAATTTGGTACACATGTTCATGAGATCAACAGAAATAACTGTATAGTGTTAGGCGTGCATTCCATTTGTCGTTCGTGTACAGGGACACGCCAAAGTGTTTCTTATCATTACGGTCTATGGAAGAATTCGTATGTACCGCAATAGCGGCCGCAAAAATCCTTCGATTGACTTGCAAATTGTCGCACACTTTCCAGCTTTGCATATAAGTAGCTGTATAATTTTTATTGCTATATTGTTTATAAACTGTGTACAGGGACACGCCAAAATTCTTAACATTACGGCGTATGGGGTGAATTTCGTTTAAACGTATTTTAATATCATTACTTTGCAATCAAGAAAATGAAACTAGCGTACTTGAGTAAGATGCTTAAACTTATGTTGTTTGAAGAAAATATGTGCTTTTAAGATTTCTAATTAATGTACAGGAACTTACAAAAGTGTTCTGACAATGTCACGGTGTCATCCAAACGATGTGAAATTTGGAACAATTATTAATTTTAAATGCAAAATAAGCTGAATAGTTTTTACTGGTGCATACAATGTTTATGGTTCGTTTACAGAGACACACAAAAAAATTTCGTAACATTGGAGCCTATGGACAAAGTTTTATTTAAGCGCGCGCTTTAATGCGTTTATGCTGAATTGAAATTAATAAAATTAACATACATTATAAAGATGCTTAAAATCATGTTTACTCTTAAAAAAGGGTATGTATCGACTAAATAATTAATGGGACCACACAAAATAATTACGAGTATGTACTGCAATCATCCAAATAATGTCAAATTAGTTTGAAAAATTAATGAGTTATAATTAATTAGGTTTATTCTTATTATTGGCGTTTATAATGATTGTGGCTACTTTACCGGGAGACATAAAAGAATTTCGTAATATTACGGTCTATAGTCGGTATTTCTTAAGAGTATTTTAACATGGTTACACTACACCCCATGAAATATAATGAAATTTTATTAGAATTTTAAAAGCATTTTTTCCTGTGGAAAATTGTGGTATAGAATTGGTAGTTAACTTAAAGGTTACGCAAAATATTTCCGATATGCTATGTAATTTTTTTTTTCTTTTTTTTTTTTTTTTTTTTGTATGAAATTTGGTAGTTATTAAATTTGGTAATTATGAATTTCAGGGAAATAATACATGACCGTCGTTTATTAAGAATACATATTGTTGCGTACTTGGGGGGTTCGTAATTTGTCCGAGAATGAAAGGCGAAACTTGTAATAATTCAGTGATTTATTCACAGAAAGTTCCAGAAAAATACAGGTCTATAAACCAAGTATCAGCTTCAATTCAACCAGTAAAGACAGCTTAATCAATAGCCGTTAACAGCACAACGACAGCACAAACTGTTTAACAATAACACATAAAGCAAGTCTCATTCAAAAAGGCTCAAGGCAAAGCAAACTGACGGAGATCTGAGACTGACTGCCTCGGTGAAGAAAATGCTCCTTTTATACTTTTCTATCGAACCCAGGCTGTTCTGGAAAATTCTCGTATCTCATCAGCAAATGAGATTAGAGCGTCCATATTTGGTATATCCCTAATAAGGAATTTCTCGCCGAGGTCGCCAAAAAATCGCCAAAGAGGGAAACAGTCGCCAAATTTGGCGACAAATCCATTTCTTCCCTTCTTGGAGCTTTTTAATGCGTTTTTAAGGGAAAATTAGGCTATTTTAACACTAAAATGACTAGAAATGCAGAAAATTAGCATTTTATCAACTTACTAAGCCTCGTTGAAAGAATTTATGAAAAAGTAAATACAATTATTTATAATTCCGTATCACTTTATATGATATACAGATAAGTATACAAAGAGAGATAGAGCAGGGGGTTGAGGGAGGCTGCAGCCCCCCCCTCAGGAATGTATCTGATTATGATAACAAGTCTATCGAATCAATATATACTGTTATATAATAAGGAATAAATAAAAGTGACCTATTGAATAATGTCTGATACAAATAGGACGTTGAGGCTCCTGATCTGCAGATCCACTAGTTATTTAGCTACCATAATCATTGAAATGCATTTTAACTTCGAAAAGTCAGAATGGACTTATTGATTTTTAATGTGTTAACCAAAGTTGTCAAACTTTGCATATCGTTACTTTACTCGCGGACCGCAAAAAACTACATGACGGAACGCGGGTTGGCCATTCCTGTTATAACATTTCATCGACATACATTAGCAGGAATTTCGAACTCGGTACTCTAAAGTCTTATCATATATTGATGCTACACTAAAATTTTCATTGAGATGAAGGAAATTATTCATGTGCAGTGACATCCAAAATGGTTTAAACACATTACGTCTATTAGAGAAAATTTCTGGTAAATATAGTGTGACATCTATATGCTGCCCTATATAAAATTGAATGAGCATTTTTTTTTTTTTTTTTTTTTTATGAATGAAAGCAAATTGTGGGTAGATAATGTTATAGAAAACATTAATCATTCGTTTCCACGGCTACTCAAAGTATTTGGATGTGTTAGGGCTATACGTGGAAATTGTTAGACGCAATTTCAATTTGTGTTAGGTGTTTATCATATAAAATGAAATGTAAGTACACAATGTGATATGCATACAGTTTATAGGTAAAATACAGGTATACCCATAATTGAAACAACCTTTCCTATTAATTGAAATTGATTAAAGCACTTTGCTACATTTTACTATTCCAACGAACGCTGCTCGGAAATCAAAAAAAAAAAAAAAAAAAAAAAAAGAATTTGTTATCCATACTATAAAGAAAGTATTTGTTAACGTTCTATTTTTAACTCTTGTTTTTTGTACATTATCATGTTTTAGATATTAATTTGTATGTGTATCTGTTGTCAGCATAACTTAAAAACAAATAACTGTAAGAAATACAAATTTGGTATTTTGAAGTTCGTACTCCAGTTTTATTATATTATCTCACTGATCTTGTAGAGAATCCGAGTGGGCCATGATTCTCTAATGTAGATTTTACTTAATCTTAAATATGACTTAGATTAACTTAATTACGTAATGATGAAAGCTCGAGACAAAGTTAACAGATAAACAAAGTTTATTCAGCGTTCAAAATTTAGGAGGGCGTTGAGCTAACGTAATTTAAATAAATGACCTCAGAAAATACTTTAACAAGACATAAAATAAGAAGTTGCTTTATCTCACCAACGCTGATCCTTTTGACGACTGCTCACGGCTACTAATCACTTTTCTCACTTTAGAGCGTCGAGCGGATTCCCGAACACGACAGCCTCTTTTATTTCTTTACTTCACAAAACTACACCTCTCTACCATCATTCGCATAAAACTATCGCCATCAACATTTCTCTTAACTCCACACTAATCAGCTACCCCTTCATCACCATTCCACTACATTACATCCTATATCTATATCTCTATCCAAGCAATTCACTATCCTTCCTTTTATACTCCATTCAACAACTCCCTTTCATTTCATTTCAATCAAAACCTTTTAACGTCTCTTCTACTCATCTAACACCGAGATCCTAATTATTTTACTGCTGCACAATGCCGTCATAAAACAATCTCGACCAAGACTTTCGCCGAGTCCCTGGCGACGAAATAATCTAACCGTCCCAACTTTTAGTGACGGTCCATAGCTCGACCTCACAATCTTACGAATTAATCTGCAATGTATCTTTATAATATTGAAATATAAGGTATGAGAATGCCGTGCGAGTGACACAGAAAAAAATATTTTCTATGTTTTAAAGACCTTGACCCTTCTTAAAATATTTAAATAATGAACATAGATGAATTTCTGAAGTAATTAGGCGATAAATAATAGAAAATGTTATAATTTGTGTAAAATCTATAAAAATATTAGAATATGATATATATATATATATATATATATATATATATATATATATATATATATATATTTATTTATTTATATAAAATAATTTAGAAATTTAAAGTTCACAGCATTTTAAGAAATATCTTTTTTTTTTTTTTTTTTTTCTCATACAAAATAACGCTCCTATTTCTTGCTGAAAAAAATTATAATTTTTTGATTTTTTTTTCTTTCATCTCTATTATAAATATATATTTAGATTTTTAAATTGTTTATATATGGAAATTTTTATTTCTATATATTATATATTTTTTTTATATCTGTATATATAGAGATAACCCTGATTTAAAATTTAACTCTATAATGGGACTGATGTTGCAAAATTAAATAACGTGACCGTTTTTTTGATAAAATTAAAATGAAACCATTTCACCTTTCATTTTTTAATCCGCACAATATATATATATATATATATATATATATATATATATATATTGTTGTTATCATTTATTGAACAAGAGATTTATTTTTCTATAATGCTATATGTACTTATATATTTTCAGGTAATTATGACGCTTTTAGAAGAAGAAAACATACAAAACGTAAATAAGAAATATTCAATCAAATATTTCCTTTAGGCGACATTCGATAAAGAAATTACTTATTTGAAATATTTTACTAGAAGATCAGAATAAAGAAACATCATTAAAGAAACGGCTTTAGTTCGGAAATGAAGATGCGACACATAAAGAAGTATTTTATTTCAGGAAATTTGCTGGATTTTGCCTCAGGTCACTGCTGTGGAAAATGATTGCGACAAGGAAATTATTATATTATGAGTAATAGAATATCGATTTGTTATTTACTTTGGAAATTTCTTGTTTTACAAAACGTTCATAATTGATTTCTTTTTCATTATAATTCTGTTTACACCATTATTTAAAAAAATACTTTTATCCGTCTCTATACATTTAAATGTCTTTTCAACAACTATAAAATTACTTAAAATACTGCACATTTTCTAAAATAATAGTTTCGAGAACAGAGTTTTTCTAGCAACCATTGTACATTTGAAACCAATTCTTCTTAAAAAAAGAAAGAAACTTCATTAAATCTAGTTTCCAGAAACAAAATTCTATGCTTCCGTAATTGCGAGGACGAAATTTAAACTGAAAAATAAAAGTTTTGGTTGAAAATAAATCTGATTCAAAAATCTATTTCCTTAATTTGAGTAAATATTAGTAAATTTAATTTAAACTTGCTTTAAACAATTATAAAAAAAAAAAAAAAGAGAGAATGGGAGTATTTAATTTGTTTGTCTTATTTGAATAAATTAAGAAGATTTATTATTATTATTATTATTATTATTATTATTATTATTATTATTATTTTCTTATTATTATTAAATTAATTTAAATAATCTATACCGTGTTATAATATAATAATTTTTCGTACTTATTTCTGAATAAAAAATTCAAGTAATACATTTTCATCAAATTGTTCACAGCCGTTTTCTTTGCACTAAGATCTTTCCTGTGCGTAGAACAAATTATCATTTAGTAAAGTCTCTTTTTCCTGACTAGTACAAGAAGTCATATTGATTTTACACTTCTTCTTATCCGTGAATTTCAGAAAACGCCTCACACAGAAAACGAGATTTTTGCCCAATATTTTCACTGATTAAAGCAGTGAATTTTGCCATAATTTGCTTAGGTCGGGGCATGTATTACTTAAGAGGCATACAAGTTAATTTTACTGAAGCTGAAGATAATAAAAATTTAATTTCACCCCCCAAAATACTAAAATTATCAAAATCGTTTTAATAATTTCTTAGTTTTCTAAGTTTAAAACATTTTTCATCTGACAGAACATATTTTACCAGAAAATTCCAATTTTCTTAACAATAAGGATACGTTAGATCTATTTATCTTCTCCAAAAAGTCTTAGACTTAAATTTTAATCAAATACATTAGAACATCTAAAAATCCAAGACATATGTACAATATTATATAAATATAGCATTACGTATTTGTCTAACAAAAATATTTATTCTTGCTAATATTTAAACTTGCTGCTGTGGTCCATTTTAACGCAAAATAAAGATACCCGAAATTTAGTGTTTATGTCGAATAACTCTTAAAACACAAAATATTGTGTGCAAAAATTTTCTTCAATTCCAAAGTTTTATAAAGTATTTATGAAGCTTATAAAGTAAAATAAAACATTTATAAAGCTTTATAAATTTTACGTATTTATTTAATACAATGTATTTATTTTTTAAGTAATTTATTATTATTATTATTATTATTATTATCACTTATACTGTTCTTAAAAAGAAAAAATCCAATCATGTTTCATAAATAAAAAACAAATCTAAATTACACAAAAATTTATTTAAAGATTAATGAATAAGGCATTGATATGTATATACAATATATATATATATATATACATAATTAGGAACCACAGAATTAATGAATACCATGAGACTTTTAATGGTGTTTTAAAATAATGCTCATAACTCCTGTTAAATTCTGAAGAATTATAAATCATGAATATATTAATGATAATAAGTGTTCTAACTGAATTTTACTGAAATCCGCTAAAATGAATTATCCTAAAGATTATATAGAAAATTAGAATTTTTGAATTTTTGAAAAATGCAAATAGAAATAATTACTCTTCTCTTTCTGAAACTTGAACAGATGTAAAGAGATTCTATGAATATAACTGAATGGAATAAGAAATAAAAATGAGTATATGCTGCAATGAATATCAGATGCAATAACCAGTCTCTTAAGCAGTTTCAATTATGCATCATAAATCAATCTGAAATACTTTTTTTTTTTTTTGATAATATAGCATTCTGAGAGAAATCAAAATAGAATTTTATGTAGTCTAAGTTTTTTCTTACCGACTTTTACTTACAGATGGAGAAAATGGAATCTCGAAAGCAAGAAATTAAAACATAATTTAGCCGAAAAATTAATTTATTCCATATAACATTTAATGTAATTTAAAATATTTTAATTTTTAGATTAGATATTGTATTTAACAATGGTGATTAGAGGTTTTTTTTTTTTTTTTTTTTTTTTTTTATTCAGTAAATGTTTTAAAATGCAGAAAAGTAATTGTAAGTATGCATGTATATGTATATACATGCACTGCTCAAAAGAATTATGGAATACAATTTTTTTATACTGATAACTATTGTGAAAGAAATCATCCGTAATTTAAAGCGTGATAGAAAACTGATGAAAAAAAAAAAAAAAAATACGTCTCTCCAAATTGTCCCTTTATTTCGCATACTAAATGGTTTCTTCGCTGTGTGCTTGTTTCCCGCATTTTTTTGAGCAGTGTAAATAGATAGATAAATTAACAAATATATATATATATATATATATATATATATAGAGAGAGAGAGAGAGAGAGTTATTAAAAAACGTCGTCTAGGAAACATCTAAGTGCCCCCCACCCAAATATATCTTATACTATTAAGTGAGCAATATTTGTATATATATTTCACTGTTCTCGAAAACGGAAGCTCGGACAGTCACGAGATTTAACACAAAGGTGCCCCCCGAAGGATCATTGTGCACATCGAAGTCAGAATTTCGAATTTCTGTTTAGTTTTCTTTTAATTAATAAAAATATGAAAATAATAAGCTAATAATAGAAAACAATTAGCCATTTACATTGAATCCATAATTTAATTGTTGCCAAAAAAAAAAAAAAGAGTTTATTTTTTTTTTCCAACAGGAAAATAAATACATTTATCTAATCTAAACATGAACAATACTACACACTACTGATCGCAGAGCTTCCAAATTTGGCATATAGGTACCTGGGACCCTGCAGGTGTGCACCTCATCGAGAGTTTTTCGAATTTCGAATTTGAATTTTTTAAATTAATGTTTTTTTCGATTTTAAACATTGGCTTTTATGTTTCCTTTTTCATGAATTTATTCTTCGATTGTAATCGTCTGCGTATCTTAGCAACGGCTATATTATGTAATTTATTTTTTATTTAATACAGTTATTTGAGGGCAAATCTTTTTTCTCTTTTTAATTTATTATATTTATTGAAAATAAAATTGTAATGCAGTAGAAAAAATTAAATATATTAAATTTAAAATTTATAAACGTATTTATAACAGTTATGTTTATGTATAATTTTTGTAGTAAAACAACAATTATTTTTCATTTGTTAATTTAATTTCTTTAGAAGTTTTTTTTTTTTTTTATTATAGTATTTGTCAGGAAATAATGGTAGTATATAGTAGAAAGGATTAAACTGATTGGAATTTATTTGTTTTTTATGTATTTAATTCCTTCTGAAAGAAAATCTACTTTTTATTTTATTTCATTACATTGGTCGTAATCAAATTGCAATACAGTGTAAATAGCATGAGCAATAAAGTACTTGGTTCAAAAACTAAAATATTTAATAGACGCTGAGATACAGTTATCTTTAAAATCGTAGTTCTTAAATAATGGCAGACCCACCTATCGTCAATAAATACCCATATTGAAATACATAGGAAAGAGATTTCTGCAGGCAGTGGGAACTCCCGATACAGTGCGGGCAGAGAAAGAGCTGCCGTAGTCAGCGAGTACCCCATGCGAGGTCTAGAGCGATTCTAATGTAATTATTTTAGTTTTTATTTATAATGTGATGTGAAAAATAAATAATGATCCAATTCTTTTGGAGATTCATTTAAATATAGTGGCCAGCGAAGCGGGCGTAGCCTGCTAGAATATATATATTGTGACAGCGATACAACTACCTAGTCTAATCTCTCTTTATAAGAATTAGAACAATGCATTAAAGAAAGATAGTTTTAATTTAAAGTTGCAAGACATTTATTTATGTGTATGCTAGTTGGCTGGGAAGAAGCACATGAAAGGAATTCAATTGTGGAAACAGGACAACGTAAATTATACGTTTAGATAATTCAACGCACTTAGATGCTTATGTTCCGAAACATATCGGCATATGCATATATATGTCGATCTATCTATCTATAGATTCGCTAACGTATATTCTTTTCTTTATTTATTAATTAAATTTCTCGTGTTTTATTTTTAAAACAGGTGTGTTTGTAACAATAAAACAAGAACTGTCGCTAACTGGAGTATAAGAATCTTGTACTTAAGAAAAATTCTCTTTCAGTCAATTTTGCATATTGTCCCAGGAAAAATCTACTACAATTTGTAAAAATAGGTTTTGAACGGATAGTTTCTTATAAATGTATTAATCGTTAGATTATCTAACAGTGTATATAAGTCGGATGGTATACGAAGCAAGGACTGTCTGTTGTGCATGTACTCAAGTTAGATGACGGTGCATTCGAAAAATTTTTTGCAGCAATTAAAACTGTAAGTAAACATTTGGATCATAACATAACTGAGCATAAGATTGGTAATCGATTAACTAACTCTTTCAGAATCTCTCCATGTTCATAATGGGCTATTCAAGTATTTGATGTAATAATTCATAAAATTAAAATACATTTTTTACATTTACATTAAATATTTTCTTTTGCTTTTCCTATATTTATGATTCGAGAATGTCCTTTTTACGAAGAGATTTCAATAGAAAAAAAACAATTGTTGTACCTACTATTTTACTTATCAATAGAGAAGATTCAACAGCTGGTTTTAATTATATATATATATATATATATATATATAAATAATAGATAACGTAATAAAATTTTATCTTAAAATTTAGCAATTAATAGAACTAAAACAATAACAGCACACAAAAATATGTAACTGAATTTAACATAGAGGAAAGACTGACACAAAAAATTGCGATATAGATTAAGAACCAATGAGTTACAATAATAACTTAAAATACATACGCTGACCTGAATGATAATAAAAAAGGACCATTATACGAATGACAAAGAAAACAAATAATTAACCACAGAATTAATTGGATATAAATGCTTATAATTAGAAGTATACGTATCAAGGGGCGAGTACTTCATAAAGCTGTGAAAGCTGCATCGATTCCGTAAAACGATATTGCTAATCATAGCAATTTATATCATTTCACGCCCCGATCGAAGCAGCAGAACCATATAGAATGAGAAATAAGTGAAATATTAAATTAAAACAAAAATTAAATAAAATCCTCATGGAAACGAAAGAGAAAACACGGAGGAAGCATTGCAACCACATGTCAAACAGTTAACACAAACTGGAGAAAAGGATGATGCCAAAACAGAAATTGAAATCAAAAATAAAATCTCTACAGATATCGATTAATCGAATGAACTTCAGAACATTTTCATTAAAGATAAAATACACACAGTAAATATTAAATGCAAGAATTAATACTATAATTTACGTCTAAAAAAACACATTATCAACATTATTTGTTTTCATAAATCAATTATATTTGAAGTGAGGGCTAAAAAGCTTTGTTTACCAGTTAATAAGAAATCGTGACTATTTTAGAATAGTCTGAATGTATTAGTTGCCTAAAGAATGGACATAATTGTAGTTTTATTTCGGATTACTTTTATACTATTGGAAAATATATTTTTAATGTAACTAACCGATTATCTTAAAAAATATTAAAAAGTAAAATAATGAACAAATAAGAAGAAAAATGTTAACTGATTATTATTATTTTTTTTTTATATTTTTTTTATATATATTAATATATACATTCTACGAATTAATACAGAAAATGGAATTGAAAATGTGATACAATACTATTGTATGCATATAGATTTAAATAAAATCATGTTTTTGGGTTTTATATAATTATAATTTATAGTATATTTATTCTTATTTGGAAATCGTAAATAACAAAGAGTTAGTTTCAAAGTAAAAGATGAATTTAAGAAATATTATGTTAATGAAAAAAAAATAATAATAATAATAAATGATCCATGTGTCTTGTTTCAATGCTTTGTACTTTGTAATTTGCTAAATATTTTATTTATCAAATTAAGAATATCGATTGTAGGTTAATTATTAAATTACATTTTTACGATCTCGATATATCATTTCTAGAAGAGTATTTTTAATACATTTTGGCAGTTATACTCGTTTTACTAATTTTAATTTTAAGGTAGCTCTAAATACAACAGAAAAAAAAAATACTTGAAGTACTTTGATACTCTTCAAAATATTAAATTAAAATACCAAAAGTCCTTTATTAATGTATACAATCAAGAAAATTAATTTTGTTAAATCCTTTTTGCTGCTATTTTCTTTCCTTTTAAATATGATATGCAGTGTTTGTTCTTTTATTAATATTAGTTGAAGTGGTTAAAAACTTTCGCTGTCTCAGACATATTTCCGCCTTTTTTTATGATGAAGAAACAAAAATAAAGTAAATACACCCGCGTGACTCAAAACAAAGAAAAATCAGTATAAGTATCCATATATATTGCGTTTTCTATCTCTTTAGAAAAACTGATCAAACTTTTCTTTTCATCAAACAATATTTTTACGAATTATTCTCTTCAAAGTTGAATACAATTCAATTTTAGAATATATATATATATATATATATATATATTAACTTTAAAACATGAATATTTTAATGCAAACAAAGAGGGAAATCATTCAAAAGGATTTGACAAATTTTGGAAGAAAAAAATATCATATTGTATAATTAAATTTACAATAAATTTATTAAAGTAATGTATATATTTCAAGTGAATTAAATATATTTTAACTTCATGATATCTCTGTGTAATGCTGTTTTATTTATGAATTTTTAGTATCCCAAATTTTTATTCGTACATTTGTTTTAGTTCTTGATAGACGTTTCAGGCAAATGTTTAAGTTTATATGAAAATCTTGTAAGTCATATGTATTCTTTTGCGCAATTACTGCAGTATGCATGCATCCCGTAAAAATAAAATATATTTGATACACATGACTACAAAATATAGTAAAAGTATTTACAATTGTATCTAATTAAAAGTTTGATATATTTTTTTAAGTTTTCCTAAAATGTCTTATTCTATAAACAAAAAGTACTTAGAAAACTGATTGAATTAAAATTAATTTAAATATAATTTCTTACATCTAAATCGTGTTACAGTGTAGTACAAAATAAAGAATGAAATCGATAGTCAAGCCTAGCATATTTTCACACTTCAGGTAGTTAAAAGGAAAAAAGTACATTTCATCTTTATTGTACTTAGTTATGTTATTTTATTTATAAATTTTTACTATCATGAATTTTCATTACTATAAATATTTGTTAGTTCTTGATAGATATTTCAGGCAAATATTTAAATTATACAAAAGATCTGAAAAGTTGTCTTTTGCAATATTAACGCAGAATATATGCCATATAAAATAATATAAATTCTGAAAAGCATACATAAAAAAAAAAAAAAAAAAAAGAAAGAAAGAAAGAAAAAGAAATATTTACAATTTTATGCTATTAAAAAATTTATTAATTTTGTAGGTTTTCATGAAAATTCTTATTATATAAGCACAAAGTATTTACAGGCATTGCTGCATTCCTAAAATTTTGCATTCATTCTATTGTATTGTCACCACAAATTCAAAAAATATTTTTTTACGTAGTATTTCCGCATTAAAACATTCAAATATTTTTAATAGTAATGTCTTATTGATCAGAGTGTTCACAATATAATAAATTGTGAAAAAAAATTTGGAACGCGGCGAGGCCTATATTTGTAAAATTGCTGACAGTTTGAATTAAAAAAAAAAATGTTTTCTTCCATTTAAATCGTGATATAATTTATTGCAAAATCGTGAATGAAATCAAAAGTGAAGACTAGCATATTTTGACAGTCTAGAAAATTACATTCATAAAAGCGAGTATTTTAGCATTGAACATCAGTTAAGTATTGCACCAAATGTCACATTATCTCAGCATTAACAATCAAAAACCTTGATATTTTAAACATTGGAAAGTTTTTGTGGAAATACAAATCACCAAACACAGACACACATACACACACACACAAAAAAAAAAAAAAAAAAAAAAAAAAAAACTATATATGCCAATGTACAGTCAACAGTTAGAACGATAAAGGAAACCCCACAATCGTAAACAGCTAATGTGTTTCAAGCTGTAAAACATTCTACCAAAAAACCAGTTTTCGCTTCATGTGATCTTTGTTTGTTGGATATTCTCAGAATATTTTATGCTATTTTTATTCATTAAAATAAGTCCATAATTTCTTTTAATAATTCCTTTAATGTAATAAATAATGGAATTCATCGACTAAACAAACCTGTATTTTTATAAGGATTACTATACGGTGAGAGATTGTGGGTAGTATGCATTTAACGAACAAGCAACTATATATCGAGTAAATATGTTCTCATGATATCCCTAGTTAATATTAATTAAGAAGATTAAAAAAAAAAAATCTTAATCATCTAGCGTATTATTAATGCCAGGAAAGAAGTTATAAATCAGAAAGATAATCCAGTTTCTGAAATATTGAAATAATCTGAAATCACTTTTTTTTATTTCTGTTCCAATAAATAAATAAATAAATAAATAATAAAATAAAATAAAATAAGTAAATAAAATAATAATAATAATAATCACAATTTTAACGCATGAGCTTCTTTACTTACATTTTAGTTATACAAAGATGTGCGGAACAAAGCATTTTAGTTACTCAAATAAAATAAAACTTTACTTTTTCTCATAAAATACAAACAATGCATTTATATTTATAAGTGCGAAAATAAGTACAATAATGTACTGGTTCACACAAAAAAAGTTAAGAATAACATCCAACAATTCCTCACAAAATCTGTTCAAATTAGCTGGGGCCTATATTTTGGTGCAGTGTTTTTGAGTGGTGCTATTTTAGTAGTAAGTATAAATGAAATGGTGAAAGTGAGCACCAGACTATCGGTTACAGCAAAAACTGTCTGTGTAGCACCATTCGCTTCGTGAAAAGTTTAACTTTCATCTTTATCATTGCTGAACATATGCTTATCGTGATCTTTTAAATAAACTTTTAGAGAAATCGCATAAATATTTTCCCGTTCATATAAATAGTTTATTAATTAACGAATAAAACCAAGTAATTCAATAAATGATGGTACATTGGTAAAATTTCTCCACGACTTATTTCTCCACGATACTTATAAATGCTACTGAGGCATTTATAAGTATTCTATCAAAATAATATATATACATATATTATTTTGATAGAATACTTCTAAATGCCTCAGTAGCATATGTTCTTAATAATTAAAATACAAAAACCAAAACCAAAAATATATTAATCTTGTGTAATATATAAAAACTAAATCGAAGAATCCGTCTTTATTATAATTTCAACATACCTGAATCAGTCTGGTTTTAATCAAATGCATGTCAGTACTACGTATATGAAATTATTTTATAATTAATTTATTTTTTAGAGAACAATTCTTCTTCTTCAGTTTTATCTACATTAAAAAGGTATCATTATACTTTTGTGTAATTTTAAGTATTATATGGATTTTGGCAATCTTTTAATCACCCGCGATAGAAATTCTATTTAAGTAATAGATAAAAAAATAAGTCAAGTGTTTATGAAAATAAATTTTATTTCTTTTTCATTAATCTGTAATTTCGTATAATTTATTGCTTCCAGCAATTCTTTTCCTCTGCTCTAATCTCATTACGTAATCATTAAATAAAATATCAAAGAAAGAAAAACCCATTTATATTATTAAGTGCTTTAAAACCGCAGATGATTTTTTTTAGCATCCGGTCTTAGTCAGACGAAAAAAAAATTCCGTTGTATTGTGAAATAGCTGAAAATTACTTTTATTGTTTTTATTGATAGATTTCGCGAGGTCAGCCTAGTTCTGTATACCTGACAATTTTTAATCACATCCTGTGGCGTAATTTAATTTTTAGACAATCTTTTTACTCTCTTTTAGGTTTATAATACGAAAAATTTAAAATGTGTTCAGCCAAATTAGTTTTTGGAAGCCAAGCAGATTTGATGAAATATAGTGAGTTACGACTTGTTCTTCATGCTCATAACATGTACACGCAAAATCTTCAAAGTGATAATTTTACTTTTCCCTCGTTCTGTAGAGATGCACTTTATCAAGTCTCTAAAAAAAGGGCATTTGTTTTTTTTTAAATGTATTTGAGTGGCTTTCGCAATTTTTAATATTAGCATCCTAAAGTAGATTTTTATAAAATAAAATCACTTGAAATTCTCCATTTGTTATGTATAAATTGCGGATTAATGCTTTGTAGATAATCATTCTGAAAAACAATGACGTTCAATTTTCTTTCTGCGGAGATCAACGACGTATTAATCACAACTGCGATCGAACCTTGGTTCTTCCATTTCAATACGGCCAGATATTTCTTTGATCAACATGCAGCTTCCCCACTATAAACAACGTTATAGTAATCACAAATACTTTTTTATTTATTGGATTTGATAATCTCCCCCTAAGGGCCCTCGCGACAAAACCTTTGCTGGCAAACATGATAAATAACATGTTTTAATTTTCCCCAAAATTCATGTCCAAGATATTAAATATTTAATATATTCGACAAAACATAAAAATCAAATGTGTTTCCATTATTTTGCCAACACCTGTATATACACATATATATATATATATATATATATATATACACCCTTTCCGACGCGAAACATCCCCCCCCCCCCATAAAGCATAACATTCTTCTGTTTTTGCAAACTGAAAGAAAATTATAGACTATAACCGACATTTGTTCATTGAAAATTTTACTTTACATTTTCTGCTAATTCGCTCGATCGTTTATTTCCTGATTTTGTTAGATACGACTGTTCCAGACGCAAAAATGTAAGTCGGTGTCGTAAATGTCTAACGCACACGATCGTACGGCCGGTGTCGGGAAAGGATATAAGTACTGTGAAGATTATACATTTTTTAGTTCGGTCTTTAAGCTTATGTAATATGTGTAATTTGACAACAAAAGCAATTCAACCATGTTTCAAGATACAGATAGAAATACAATAGACTCTACGACTTGTTGTGATTTCCTTTTCTTCAAATTCAATGAGAAATAATTAAATGTTAATGAACTATTTGTCTCATTCTTCTTTATACGTACACGTTTTAACATCCGCTAAATAGTAAGAGAAATCATTAATACGGGAATTTCTAGTTATTAATATAATTTAAACAGTAGAAAAACGTAAAAATATTTGTACTTTTTTTTATGTGCATAATTATATATTAACTTATACATTCAGAGTTAAAGTTTTACATATTTAAAAATAAAATACATATGTATTGCCTATTTAGAATAAAAAATACGTTATAGTACATTTAAAGCTAAACGATAATAGTAAGTAATTAACTAGAATATTGTTATTCACTTTTTCAAGAGTTAACACGGTAGTCTGTATGCACTTCATGAATATTTTAACTTACTACGCTCTGTTAACTTAGTCGCAGTTTTCGACACAGTGATTTGTCATTGTTAGAGTAACGATGTCAGAGAAATTCGAATACAAGTAGATATAATTCAATCATGCATAGAGATTTTCGAAATAAACACATAATAATTCTTCAGGATATGTTTAACAGCAGATTTTTCAAAGCTATTACCGATTGTTATACACAAATATATATATCCATTGTATTTGCATCATTTCATACGTATAAAATTAAATCACAAATAATAAACTTACGATATTTTGATATTAAATTCATACATCACACAAAGTCTTTGATATAGTTCAGATTTAAATATTATCCAATAAATTTATGTACTTTTGTGTTTTCTAAAATAATCAAAATATATTTGAAAACTGTCTTCTTTTGTATTGAAAATAACAAGATTAATAACTTGAATTATCCTTTTTATTATTATGATTATTATGATTATTTAATTACAATTAGCTATAGCACAATCGTGTATGACAAATCCGAATTCTTCTGAATAATAATAATAATAATAATAATAATAAAATCTTGGTTACATTAAGAAAGTCGAGTTTTTAGAAATTATAAAATTGCATGTGAATTGAGCTGTTTTAAAAATAAATCTTTATTATTATTATTATTATTATTAAGAAATATTTTCAAAGCATATTGGTACATTTTTTATTGATTACATACAGAGTAACGAACTTTTTTTTTCGGAAGAAATCTTTTAATGTATCTAATATTTAAGCTCTATATTATTTAAATTTCGAATATTCGCTTAAATAATTTTCATATTTAAAAAAGAGATCTATATAATAATTATATATATATATAGTAAAGTATGTGTAAATCCAATCACTATAAGCAGTTTTTTTTTTTTTTTTTTTTTTTTTTTTTTTTATGTAAAGTAATAAACACGTAATAATCAGTAAAAAAAAACGTGAAAATTAATAAACATCGTCAGTGAAATTTAACAAACACGTATCTGTATCTGTTAATTCGCTGGTTAAAAATTGTTACGGTGAATGGTTGAACTACGATTGAAATTAATTTTCTTGAAAGAGCAAAAAAAAAACGTTGGTCTGCATATTTTAATTTATCCTAATTATACGTAGTGTATTCAACAAGATTAAGGAATTCCGCTCATAAAATATTATTAATAGCAGTATTTCTGCAAAATACATGGTATGGCATAACCACCACTTTTATTTATTTATTTATTTATTTATTTATTTATTTATTATTATTATTATTGTTTTATTTTGTTTCTACTTGTCAGCATTCATTAGTGTAAAATATATGTATGGGTTTTTGTCATCAAAACGAAAAATTTATAATAAAATAATATGTATATAAATATATCATAATATGTATAAACATCAACACATATAAATATTATAATATGCGAAAATATATAGTAAATGAATAATAATAATAATAATAATAATAATAGTAATAATGGAGAAATGAGCTAATATAAAATTTTCCTTTATATTAGGAAATCTTTCGACATAAAATTGATACATTAAAATTGGAAAATTTAATTCTGAAAGTTATGGTATAACCATTAAAAAAATTTCCTTAGAGAAACAGAAAACTACTGAAAAAAAAAAAATATATATATATATATATATTTGAAAACCAGTGGTAATTTTAATGGTTTAGATCAGTTTGTACATTACTATTATATTAATATTCTTTATGCAATATGTAGTTGTCAGTTTCAGTTAGAAAACTCACCATATTGTTACGTAGATAACATGAAAAGCAGAAGTAAGAACTCGAAGTGAAGTGACAAACGTAGTTTATTAGCAGGACAAACTTGTAATACAGCTAATCTCGGCTGGAAAACACCTCAAATTGAGGAACAAGTCGCTTAAATACAATATTCGAATATTCCAGAATACAAGATTAACATAAACTAGAATATTCTAGAAACTGTTAGAATAGGAAATTTAACATGCAAAGATAATTATAAGAATTTAGAAGTAATTATTTAGAGTCTTTAAATTAACTTGACCCCGGCTGGTATCGAACCCAGTTCGTCTGGGTGACAGTCCGAAGACATACCTCTACACCACGGCGGCAGTAAAGAAATTTGACTTTGTGGCAATATTACCGTTTGAAGGCAATTAGTGTCTATATATGAAGCTTTTTGTGATAAATTTAAATTTAGGACCAATCAAAAAATTAAACTTCCGATACAATTCTTAAAAATTAAAAATAAGTCATCACTTTAAATTAACAAATCTCAAATAGGTTTATCATTTTCTATATTTCAAATAAAAATAAGCAAAAAAAAAAAACTGTATATTACTTCTGTTTTAGAAATATTGTCTTGTTACTTATGTTATAAGAAGAATAAATTTATCAAATAACTAAAACATTCCAAGAATCATTCCAAATTTTTATTATAACATTACCCTTTTATGAAAATGCCCTGTAGATAAAAACCTTCATATATATATATATATATATATTTAGGAAAATATTTCCTCCCTTTCAAATTACCTAAAAAATATATCATTAATACAGTATCTAAAAACAGAGCTAAAATAATACAGTTTTTTTTTTCCATTTCCTCACGGTTATGAGAAACTTAGAAAAAAATATAACAATACAGAAAAGCAATTTGCTGTTAAAAAAGAATAAACTCGGTATATATTAGAAATGGATATGAAATGCTATAAAAATGTTTCTTTGTAGAAATATATAAAATCTACCCTACTCTAATTATTTAATACACTAAGAAAAATTCAATTCTCCTAACGGACAGTTATACCAAAAACACCGTGTCTGAATACTTTGTTTCTGATAAAATTATATAAATTTAACAAAGTATAATATGAAAAATCATAGCGGTAAAAATGGGGAAACATTGCAAATTAATTAAATGTTTTCTGGCATATATTTATTTTTTTTTTTTTTTCGAAAAATGCCAATTTAAGTGTATTTAGCTGCAACTGATATTTTTAGAATTTCATACTGAATTTTGTAATTTTTATTAGTGTCATTTCAATAGTGATCATTATGAAAATGGTAAAATTTCGCACCAAATTTCTTAATACAATAGTTTTAGCTAAAATCATTTCCAATACTACTAATTAATTTTATTTTTATTTTCTTTTATTTTTATTTTAAGGGGTTGCGGAGGGGGGGAGGCGTATGCGACGTTTAAAATTTTTTTTCCTGTTTTTCCCAATGATATACGATATCATTTTATTTATATATTTTTATACACATTCAAACTGACTGTCACACAGCTGACTTTTTATCATGGATAAATGTGCCTATTTTACAGAAAATTCGCGTGTGTGCGATGTTTAAAATTATTTTTCCAGTTTACAATAACATATGATATCATTTTATTTATATATTTTTGTACAGATTCTAGCTGAAAGGCACACAGCTGACTTTTCATCATGGAGAAATGTGACTATTTTACAGAAAATTCAGTTAGTCAAATGCTTCTGGAAAAAAATATATTTTGAAAAAAAGTGTATTATCTTCAAAAGTGTATATGAGGGCCTGTCGTTAGTAATATTTTTGTTTCTTTGTTTGTTTGTTCACATGCGTAAAGTGCTAAATATTATTCATATATTGAATATGTCGATTTCGTTTAACAATATTTGGAACATGCGTTTTAAGAGTTTTTTATTTCTTTTTTTTTTTTTTTTTTTTTTTTTTTGAACGTCAATAATATACTTCAATATTGTTTTACAATCTGTTTTTATTTTTATTTTTTTTTTGTTTCATTTATTTTTATTTATTTTTTTTTTTTTTTTTTATTATTACTATATTTTTGCTTACTCAAAAACTTAATATTCCTTTATAATTTCTTAATCTTAATATACTTTTATAATTGATTACAATATGTATGAGTATATAATAAATTACTTAGTTAAATATGATTTTTTTCCTTCTATTGGAATTAAAACTATCAATTTTTATTTATAAAAAAAGAAAAAAAAATCCAAATATAAATTTATATTTTGTTGGAATTTTAATTAAATTTGTGCTGATTAAACTTTCTAGAATATTGCTCTATAGATAGCATTGCTGTAACATATGAAAGTGCAAGATTATGCTGAATGAAAGTAATTTTATTCTAACATTAATCATTGTAACATTAATAACAATGATTGATAAATGTGATATATACCTCTATATATAGGAGCTTCTATTCAACCTGAGGTAGAATAACCCCTCCCAGAATGTAAGATTTCTACTTAAGTGTTATTTAAAGAAATGTTCAAAGTATTTAAATAGAAGGGTTAGTTCGGTGGGTTAAAGGGTAGTTCGGTGAGTATTTAAAGCAAAGTTAACTTTTTTTTTTTTTTTTTCCAATTCTAACAAAATAAACTTATTTGAAAAATTTCCCAAATTTTATATATAATTTGCATTTAATTGCACTCTGGTGTTTATTAAATGAATTGCAGCGTATCACACAGCAGGTAGAACAATTTATTTATAACATTTAATATTATAGTACATAAAAAAAAAAAAAAAAAAAAAAACGTAAAATATACTCAGTTGAATAAATTCAACAAATTAGTGTGAAATTGTAATTCAATACTGATTCATTAGATTGATAGAGTTGAACACTTTATAAACTGTAATTACATATTGTTAATATTAGAAATGTATTTAGATTTTTACAAAGGGTATAGTTAGATTAAAACCAATGCGTATATAAATTTTAAAATCAATAGTACGAAAAACAGATAATTGTTACTAACTAATTAATGAATGTATATTTCTTTTGAGATTTAAAGAAATTAAGTTTCAACTAGATTAATTAAATTGGGCTTATCAAAAGTTTAGAATCAAATCAATGTCTAGGTATACGTAGGGAAAATTCCCGCATGTACTCTTACTGTATCTATTTTTTTACAAATGTTCGCATAGTTTAACCCTCGATTTCCCAAAATCAAGGCGTTACTGCAGAAAAAATACTTTCTGTATGACGCGGTCTTAACTAATTTTCAAATTCAAAATGGGGCCAAAATGACCCCATCTTGGAAAAAGCGAGGGTAAAAGCCTGTTCACAAAATATAACTGACATTGTAGTGCATTAAAGAAGTAACATTAAGAATTAAAAGAAATCACAATGAATTAAATAAATGTTTTATGTTTTGAGATTTTTTTTATAACCCTAAGTAATGAATCTACATTGAATTGCATCTTGAAATTTATTGAGATATTTATTTTTTTTCCAATATTTGTTTTTCTTTTTTTTTAAAGGAAATTATTACGCAAATTTGGAAACAGCGTGGAAGGTCAAACACTTTCATTCCTGAAAAAAAAAAGTATGTATATAAATACACATGCTCCTTTCAGAGCAAAATTTTTATTTAAAAATTATATTTATTAGAAGATTATTCATGGTATACAATAAAATCCAATAATTGCACAATTCTGTAAACTTCAAAATAAATTTAACTGTGAAGTTACATTAACCTATGCTCGCTAAATAAACACAAATGATTATCTGAATATAATAATTTTTTGCAGGTCACCTTTAATAATACAAATATAGGTTATGGGACAAAATTTATCAACATTGAAAATGTCGTTACTGATTTATACAGATTATATAAGGCTTATACAAACCTTTCATTATGTCACATTAATTATTATTTTACATATTTAAATAGAATAAACCATTTAAGCATGACTTTAGCATAGATAACGTCAATCACATAGGAGTTTACTAATATCGTCTGAAACATTCATAGAATATTCAAAATAACATGTAGGTTTCATTTTATCTACTTTACAAGAGCTAATTGCAAAATAAAATTTTTAAAGGGCTTCAGAGAAACAATAAAATAATGCATTTGATATTTCTAGAAACATAGTTCAGAATTTTTCTAAAATGTTCTATCATATTTCATATCAAATAATGAGTAGTGTTACATTATATTTGAATTTCTAGGAATATGTCCACTATATATTTCCTTTAGTTAAATTTATCTTTCTATAAAAGCCTGTATTAAATTAAAGTTGTGATAATGTTCAGAAGGTTTAAAATTGCATACTACCTATATATCGCATTTCTGTACTTACAATTTAACAGGATTTCAAAAAACGAAACTTTGATCTCGTTTATATGAGTTTTATGAGTGTTATTGAATAAATCTATGGTAAAGTTATTCACTGCGAATTCTATGCGAATTTCTATATAAGTTATCTGAAATATGATTTTAATGAGGACGAGTTTAATATTTAGTGTAAATATTATAATTTCTGTATTTCAATTCAAAATATAAATTTAAATAAAGTAAAACGTTTCAATTGAAATTTGAAATAAATTGTTATTGCCGTAATAATATAACACCTCATTCATTTAAGAGAACAAGCTGCAATGTATATGCAAACTAATTGTAAATATTTGACGGGGAAATTAAAAATTTATTTTGTTTGTATTTTCTTCTTTATAGTTATAAACTTCAACACGTTAATGCAGTTATGAAAGTACATAAAGTTTATACTCGTATAATACACGTTCATATAAAATGAATTGTGAAAAATGGTGATATTGATAATAATAAAAAATATATATCTATTTAAAGATATATTATTATTATTTATTTAGGAACTATTTTTAGACAAAAATTTTTAATCGTTAAAAAATGAATGAAAAATGAATGTTAGATGTGTTGAGTTCACTGTTTTTTCGCATGAGTGATAAAACTCTTAAAAACTCATATATATATCAATGAGTGGCATTTAATTTTAATCAATATTATTTCATTTCCTTATTGCATCCGCGTATAATGTCGGTGTTCACAAACAGGCTCCTTGTGCGGTTTATAATCATTTATTACAATATATATGTAGTATAAGAAAAAAACATATACATTATGTTATGTACATAAAAAAATATATAGAGTCATTTATATATAGTATAGATTATGTGACTTTTGAACTCTTCACAGTTAAAAATAACAGTGTTTCAACGTTTCACCAAATGGATCATTATAAAAAAGCATTTTTAAGAAGTTTAAGACCAGTAGCCGAATTTCAGTATTTTAACACATTGCATCATTTGTGCAGATTATTGCGTCATCTCATAAGCTCACTGCATCAGACGCATTCTACTGCTATAAATAAATGTGCACGCTACGTTTGTTGCCAGTTGTTTATTGAATTTTCTCTTAGACAGTTCTGTTGTGTAATTATTTTAATGCGTAAAAAAAACCCTCACTCACAAAAAAGACAGAAATATTGACCCTGCATAAAATTGGATTTTCGGAACGTCAAATAAGTTTGAGGGTAAATGTGAGCAAGACAGCTGAGCTTCAAGCTATTAGTAAATTTAAAATTTCTTGAAAATTTGTGGACCTTTAGAGTTGTTTCTTTTTCATAAGTTGAGTAAGTCGAGGTTTCACTTCTTTTTATACTTTTTATACTTATATATTCACTCCCCCCCCCATAAACACGCAGGTTTATGGGATGATAAACCAAAATCGTTGGCCAAATATTTTTAAAAAGTACTCAAACTGACATTCCCAGGTAGAAGATAAAGTTGTTATAGCGTAGTTATTACCACTGTTCAGACTTATTTGCAACGTTATGTGCTACCTTGGTTGGTGCATTCTTGTCACATGATCATCACATGCACTCGTTTTTCTAGAGCAACTGCTTATCAAAGTCCACATTTCCCCCAAAATTTTAACTTTAGTAACGGCTTGATGCACAGCTGCCTTGCTGGCATTTACCCTCAAACTCCTTTGATGTTCCGAAAATCCAGTTTTATGCAGAGGCAATATTTCTGACCTTTTTAAAACAGTAAGTGAAGGTTTATTACTCATTACAATAATTACACAACAGCACAGTCTACGACAAAATCCAATAAACAACTGTCGATAAATGTTCTGGGCACCTTTATTTATAGCAGTAGAATGCGCCTCATGCAGTCAGCACATGAGATGACTCAACAATCTGCATAAATGATGCAATGTGTTAAAATATCGAAAATCGGCTACTGGTTTTGAAATACAGCATTTTATTTTTAACAGTGTATTTACTTTTACGAAGTTATAAATTCATTATCTCCATGTTATGCATATATATATATATATATATATATATATATATATTTATATTCCTCCATGATTTCAACTTTAATTGCATTACGTTTTACTTAAAGACAGATAAAATACTTAAAATTATCAATTAGTTTTTCTTTACTAAAAATATGATAAATTAAAATTTAGTGTAATTCTACATGCAGACAAAAATGACATACGTTTCATATCGGGTACTAATTATTTTTCTCATAATACTGAAAATATACAATCATCATTTACCATTTATTCCCCACAATGTGTCTGAACATTTTTTGGGGTCAATCAAAACACGTGCATTTTTCTACCAATAATGAATTTACAATGTCCTATTCTACGGAGAAATTGTCACTTGTATTTTAAACATATATGGCTAATCATTAAGTTTCGCACACAATATTGATACATAATTTGCTTTTAAAATACCTCTTACACACCGTAGAGCTTCGGAAACCTTTTGTAGGTCATAAGCACAAACATCCAAACAAGTGGGCTGTGTATTTCATTTTATGTAGAGAACTTACCGTAGATTACCGTAGTTACCGTAGAACTTACCGTAGAACATACATAAATAAAATATGTAGATTTAAGGCATTCTATAACTGTGTATTATTTGAAAATTGAGTGGGAACGAATAGATAGATATAAGAACGGTTATCGTAATCACGCATAATCATTGTTCTAAATTGTTATGAATGTATAATAAAACTAAAAATCCATTGCTAGCAATTTTCTTTTTTATTATGTAACGTAACTGAATATCCTTGTGTTTCTCCTAAATGAAAGATAGTTTTTGTGCATATAAATTATTAATATATATATATATATATATATATATATATATATATATATATATATATATATATATATATATATATATATATATATATATATATATATATATATATATATTATGCATCAAAAATGTGTTAAAATAATAAAAATACTTTCAATTTTCATTAATTATGTGATCATGGCTTCCTAAACTAGATGCCTGACACGTGGCTCGGAAACTTCGTGGTAGACTGAGCGACCTGGTACAGATTGCGCGATATTTTTATTCAACAGTCAGCAAAAATTTTTTTAAAGTGAGATTTGATGCACATAAAAGGCGAATGAAATCGAAGAAACGTCGATTATGTATATCATATATCACTTCTAAAATTATCGGTGAGAGATAAAAAAAATTGAGCAATCTGTACCAGGTTTCGTGTCTACCGCTTGAACTGTTCCCAAGTTTTCGAGCCACGCGGAGGGAATCTAGTTTAGGAGGGTATGGTATGATATCAATTTATAGACTTTAAAACGCTCTGTTTAATAAAACCTCTGATTTTAAATTTGTTAATAAATGATATATAGAGGATTAATTAATAATAAGAAAAAAAAAAAAAAGAAGATTTTATGTTACATGACAAAATGTTTTGTATTAAATTGTTAATGGATATAGTCACTTTTTAACAAATATTCAATTGTTTCTATTATAAAAATATTTAAATACGAATAATAACATTATGGCAATTTTTACGACATTAAATAAGGTAACATTTGTATTATATGCTCATTAATCACGAAGTCAGGAATATATTTCTCGCCAGAGAATGATAATCTTGAAAGTTTGTGTAATTAAACAGAGATCTTCTTCCAACAGCAAATACTTTGGTAGTGTTAATTAATTGCTGAGAATACATATTTGTATATTAACTACAAGTTTTCAAAATTACTTGCTAAATAATCCTTCTTAGTATGCAAAGTTTATATATTGCGTTACAAATTTAAAGGAAATAGTTTTCAGAAGATTGCATAGAGAGGAAATAACAATACTTTCGCATAAATAGATAAATTTACATTGAAATTATGATGTTTTAGGCATTTAAAGAAATTATATATCGTGAGAACGCTGAGAAACATTGTTTATAATGTATCTTCAGACCATACAGCTTGGATAATAAATTTCACAAGAGAACTACAGAATTAACCCTTCTATATAAGCTAATAAAATTTATATATTTCTTTCTATCAGTAGTATATGTTTTTGCTTAAATATCAATGTCATTTTTTGGAATCTCACACTCAACACTGCCATATAGATGCTTGCATTTTCTGTGATGTTAGCTAGTCGGACTAATAATGATTTCAGTCCAGCCATTTCACCATCTAACTTTCTAAACAAACGCCGAATGGCAACTCATTAAAGTATAGGAGACACATTGCCCACTGTTGTGTTCATGGAACATTCTTTTCAATTAAACAAACATCACCCATTATTTACGCCGTATTTGATACGATGCTATCACGTCCAGAAAATTGCGGTTCCTGAAGTAAAAATTCACCTCAGTCAAAAGGGGGGTGGGGGAAGCTACTAGCATTTTTTTTTTATCAGAGACAGAAAAAGGCGAAACACGACCAACGAGCACAGGTCCTGAATCTTAATATATATATATATTCCTTTTTTATGGATTTTGCGTTTACTAACTTTCAAAAATATTATTCTTGAAGTGGCAAGGTTTGTGTTTGTTAGGCATCTGTATTTTAAGTTCTGACCTTTCAGCAGGTTCCTCCCTTTACCGTGAATTTTCGGAAGTAATATCGGTGTGATCATCACCAGTCACGATACCAAAACTTTTGCGACACATTTAAAAGAATAGTTGTTGTCGCTCTGTTTGATAATCAAAAACAATCACACGAAACATACTGCTCTTGGAAAGAGCCATGACATAGTGTTTAATATACTCAAATCACTAACTTTAATTAAAATCAGTTTTAAACATTAAACGCTAAACAAAGATCACACTCATAAGGACAAAGAACTGCCAGAGAACTTTCACGAAATGATAGAAACTTTCGCGCTTCATTACCGTTGCCGCAGTGCTTTGCGATGGGTTGGTTAAATTGTATTGATATTTAGAGGCAGATTACAGTTGAGCTTTTTGACGAATTCTTATGTTAGACCAAAGTAATGAAGTTAGTACCGGCGTTCATTTTGCCAATTTATGTATATATATATATATATGTAATACGCTAGTATTAAATTTCAAAATGTATTTATTTATTTTATTTTTCTAATTTTGATCAAATAAAATATTCGTATAACTATTTCTTATATAAGTTTTTTTTTTTTTTTTTTTTTTTTTTTTTTTTTTTTTTTCATTTATTAGAAGAATTATGAAACTTTAACACATGAACAATATTTAAGCACGCGGACTTAGCTCAATGGACTAATAAGAATAAAAAATGACAACATTTGTCTGATGAGAATATTTTACAAAAAAATGTATTTTTATCAGTTGTTTCTTCAGAATCTTTGCAAGAGCCATTTTAAACCTAGCAATATTTTAAAGATATATACGGAATATGAACTTTTGTGCCATAAACTGACTAAAAAACACAATCATAAAAAATATAATCAAAATAGGAATTATTTTCTTTTATTTATTTATTTATTTATTTATTAATATACATACATATACATATATATATATATATATATATATATATATATATATATATATATATATATATATATATATATATATATATATATATATATATATACCAAAGATAATGCAAAAGTCATTCCCAACATGACGACAAAAATTTAAAAGGCGCCGTGGGAGTCTTCTATTAAAACTGTGTAAGTATGAAAATTGGGCCGTGAACCACGAATTTTATTTGGAAACCTTTCTTTGAATGATTTTGGTTTCAATATTGTGCGATATTAATTTGGTTTTATTAATAACTTAGCTTCTGATAAATTAAAATTTTCATTAGGTGGAGAAATTGATACAACATTTATGAGTTTCAAATTTTAAAATTAAATATAAAAATAAATAAAATGCGAATATTTAGCACGGGTTTGCTAGTCGTAATATAATTCAGCAGGTTATCTATTTACATTACGCAGCAAACTCTCTGCAAATGGCACTCAATATAATTTATTTGTGCATTTGTGCACTCTATTGCATTTTAGAAGATTTGCTAATTAGTTTCCTTAGAACTTTATTGTTAAGGGGGCAATTAAAAAAATAAATAAATAAATAAATAAAGCAAAAAAGACATCATGGTGATATAATTGAATATATCTTATTTAAACATAAAGCTTAAATTAGATTTTAGCAGTAGCGGCAGGAAATGCTTTATAACAAATACTTGTTCGGTATGAACAGAAAAAAAGTGATTACATATAGATATAAAAAATTACATAAATGTTGAATTATACTATGTAAGATTCATATAAATATCATAAAGATTATTGTTAAATATACGTCCGTATACATCCATATAATCGTAGTACAGCATAGATTTTAATACGCAGTAAAAGTAGAACGTGTGAGACTTTTCCACAGTAAAGAGGTAAAATACATATATTTCAATATAAATGTCGATTTTTTTTTTTTTTTTTGATAAATATATCATATTTACAATAGCTATTGCTGATAACTTTAAAAAGGCATGAGCTTGAACTAATACATTTTATTAATATTTTTCATTTTTATTGTATTTCAAAATAACATTATTAATTCCAGGTAATTACTATTAAAGTGATAATATTATGACTACTTAAGAAAAAATATAATGACTTTTTAAGTGAAAAATATTTTATAAAAAGATAATGGCTCAAAATGAAATTTAGTAAAATTATAATTTTAACATTCAATTCCTTTCGTATAAATTTCTTTATAATTTATAGATATTAATCATTGAATTATCTCTTGAAAAATATTTTTTCTATCATATTCTTGGAGAACTTTAACAGAAATAGAGTATCTAAAAAATGTAGCTGGAATAATACTGTTTTTCTTTTCCTTACGCTGATGAGAAATTTAGAAACAAAAGATAACAATATAGAAATCCAGTTTGCTAAGAAGAAATAAGAAATTGGGTATATATTATAAATACATATAAAAAGTAATAAAAATGTACTATAGTTGGAATAGATGTTTTTTCTCAATTATTTATTTAAAAAGTAACAATTAATTCTTTCAACTAGGTTTTATCTATCCAGAAAACTAATTGTGAAAATTTAGTCTACATTTACTGTAATTATAGATAGTTAACGCAATATATAAATATTTTGATATATATAAACGTTTATATTTATGCTTATAAGATGCAAAAGTTAAAAATTAAATAACGTTTTAATATATATATCACGAATGCATTAAAATTCAATGTAAACAAATTAAACATATTTTTTATTTAAATCCTACTTTTTAATAGACTTAAACCAATTTATGCCAATACAGCAGTTCTTATTTCTGCCATTATATTAGTCCAATGTACTAAACACATTTAGAATTTTTAAAAACTGAATTCAGTTACTTAAAGTAGTAGTTTCAACTAAATAATCATCGAGAAGTTAGTATTCATTTTTGAAGTGTATATGTAACAATTACGCATGGTAGTACATATTTTATTTTCAATATAAACACATAACTGTAATGACTATAACGTGTTCCTTGAATGTCCAATGGTAAGGCAGTATTCATTGATTATAAATAAACATTGATAAAACTCCCTATCATCGCCCCGCCCCATTTATTATTATTATTATTATTATTATTATTATTATTATTATTTTGAGAGCAGCTGAAATTATGCTCATTCTATAATTCAGAAATTTTTGAATTTACACGCGGTTTGTTTGGGGTTTTCATATACGTTTCTCAATATTTTGGATATAAAATTATGCAAAGTTTTATTTTTTTCTTTTAAAGCTTATGAACGTATAGTTAAAAATCATTTCGCAAAAAGGCTCATATTTCGTAAGGTATTTAACATTTTCCCTCTCTAATTACAGTATGCCGTGTCTCATGTTATACCCTCTTTTTTTTTTTTTTTTTTTTTTTTTTTTTTAGAAACAATTTTAACTCAATGTTAATGTGTGATATCCTCAAAAAACGTATGCAGATAATTAGAAGAATCCTTATAATCATATGATACAGTAAGGCATTTCAAGGATTGTTTTTTACAGGGGAACCAAAGTCCTTTGATGTATTGTTTAATTATTTATTTACTGGTCTTTTTTTCCTCATCATTACAAAACTTTTGCCGAAATACATCAGGCATAACACGTTCTTTAAACTTACACTTAGGAAGTCTAAATATACTTCCTCAAGAATTTTTCAAGATATATGAAAAAACGTCTAAATTCAAAAACATCCAAATATTTAGTGTACTAGCAATAAATCTTTAAATGCATTTTTTATTAATTAGTTTTGTAATTACAATTTTCGGAAAGACAACAGATATCGTCACTGGCCTGTTCAAGGTAGTTTGCGCATTAAAATTTAATTTTAGAATTTTTTATTTTTTTTTTTTAGAATTAGTGTTTCAAAACATATCATATACTTGAAAGAATTTTGAAAATTTTATTTTATTCTGATTAGTAATGAATTTTCAATTAAAAAATGTAGTTTACTTTTTGCTAATTATTATATAGTTCAACTATAAGTTTTATGAATATTGTAGAGAATTATATTTATAAACATGAATACAGCAATTAATAAGAAACCAGTACTTGGTTATTCATTGAGAAAAAAATTTGAAGAAATTACATTTGAAAAAATTCGCCTAATTTATCGAAGTTTGTCAAAGTGTGATTTTACATTATTTAAGGTTAACATCCTAATTAGATACATTTCTACTGGAAATATATATAAACTAAAGGAGTAAAAATGAGACTGTTGTAAAAACAAATATAAGATTATTTATATAATGTAATAAATCACTTTAAAACACGTAGATACAATATTTTTATTAATAAACTACACAAAGCTTTTCGCTATCATAATAATAGCATCATCAGGTGTAATTGCGTTACATAGAACCAGAAATATATAAATCAAGAAATTCAAATGGTTTAAAGTTACGGTTACAATAAAAAATACTTTGAAAGTTACCATAAAAATTTTTCATTTCAATATCATTTTCAGTATTTATTTTTTTCTCTCTATTAGCACAACGCGTGCCATATTTTATGAAGTGATGCAGCATCCTTGGAGTTAATAACTTTATTGTATTTGATAATATTTACTGCCTCTGTTATCAGCAGGTCTTGAAAGTCTCGAGTGGCTGAAATAACTTCGGACTGGGTCCACATAGGATTAGCATCAGGGTGTTCGTAATTCGAACGTAGTCGAACGAATCGTTCGTAGTCCGAAGTTATTTCAGCCCCTCGAGAGAGTATAAATGAGTAAATAAGACATGTAAAAGAGGGTAATTTTATAAAAATAAGAAACGTTTATACCATATAATATTAATATGCTAATATATATATATATATATATATATATATATATATATATATATACACATGTATATGTTTATATTAAATTTTGTATTGTTTTTTAGTGTAAAAATGTTTTAAAACATGAAATATAATTCCATTAATTTATAAATTTAGCATTATAAAACGAGTATAATATAACAAGCACATTTTATATTTTAAAGAATCAATTCAATTGTTAACATCGTTATACGCGTAACATCGTAAAAGGAATACACATAACATAGTAAAATAAATATTACTTAAATATAAGTAAATGATTTTTTTTTCATTCATTATTTCCCTGAATAAACTGCTTTAAACTGTAAATCGGTGCTTTTATTTTAAATTTCTGCTTCTTAATTTTAAACAGACATCAAAAAATACTTTTTCTCTAAAAACGGCATAAGAAAACACATGCCTATAAGAAATGATTTAAATTATCTATTAATTATTTTTGAGCATAACAATGTTGCAGTTTGATATATACCAGAAATTGAAATACATTAAATATTTGAAGTAAGTTAAAATGTTACTGGAGTGTAACTACTTTTAATCTGCTGGGTAAAATATTATGTAAAAAGTTACGGCAAACATTTCACTTATTTGTCAATTACTAAAAATCCAAAGCTACTTTATTGAATATTTATTATTATTATTTTAAATTTAACATTCTTTTTTTTTTTTTTTTTTTTTTTTTTTTTAACAAGGCTGAAGAAATGGAGTAAAGAATGGAAATTTTCCCTTTGAGATGTCAGGCAAAACTTTCAAAAGAGTAAATTTTGCTTTCACAGTCGGCTGGTTTCAATTTTAAAAAGTAAAGCTCGAGGGAGCTTTAAAAAAGGTAATTTAAGAGTTAAGTTTTTAAAAAATGCTACTCATAATTTAAAACTAAATGTTAAAAAAAGAACTTTCATAAACTATCATTTTCGATCATAGATTTAATATATTCTTAATCATTTTTTATGCATATGTATATATATATATATATATACATATGAAGAGCATATGAAGAGAAAAAGAGAGATAGATTTGCAAATTTCTGAATAATAATCGTTATTTTTATATAATGTTATCAAAAGAGGCTTAGTAAGTTTACAAAATACCATTTTTATATATTTATACCATGTTTCGGCATTACAGTAGCTCATTTTTCTTTAAAAACCCTTTAAAAAGCTTCTACTGGGCAGAATTTGCTTTGGCGGTTGATTTAGCGCTATGTTGGTGGGTTTATCACCCTATACCGACTTTTTTGGCGATTTTGGAGATAAAATGATCCTTATCTATTATGTAAGGCCTAAAACGAATATTTTCCGAAATGCAAAGAACGTTCTCGAAATATATGAGGCTATATAAAAGGATCGCAGTCTGGCCGTTGAATTCAGTTTAAGGCACGTTCCTTGACGCGTAAAGAGCTTCCTGACTGAGACCCTGCGATGAGAATAGTGTATGCTGTATTTTAATGGTATGGCGCAGTTTATGCTCAGATTTTTATATTATCAGCTATTATTTACGCTATGTTTTCTAATAAACCTGAAGTTGATTGGTTTACGGACCTTTGACCTTCAGTAATATTCATTAAATAAACTTTTAAACCTCTGCAAGACCTGTCATTCATTCACGGACAATATATATATATATATGCAATATATATATACAATACAATAATATACAATAATATATAATATACAATATATATATATGTATATATATATATGCATGTTTTGCAGAAGGAAAAGTGTACACACACATAGACATACACAAATATAATAATAATAATAATAATAATAATAAATCGTTACAATGATCAACCACCAGGAAGAAACGTTTGAACTAATCAATAAAAAATTAAACATGATGGTGAATTATTATATAAAGCCATATATATTGAAAATTAATGTGGGGTATCTCTCAAACGTTGATATGTCACATCATATATAGAAATTATAACAAAAATGTAACAGCAACATAAATAAATAAATAATATTGATATCAATATGATTAGAAAAAGGAACAGAGACCTCAACGGTTCAAGATGTGTGGAGCACTTCAAACATATTTGGTAGGTGGCCAACTTTCCTCAATTCCTCTACAAGGGCAGAAATAACAATGCGTATAAATTAGAATGAAGGTAATAATTAAAAAAGAAAAATAAGCAAGTAAGAAAACGAAAATTATTCGAGAAATTCGTGGAAAATTTAATAACTTAGCAGAGCATTTATATGAGCAAATGCATATATATATATATCCTTTTTTTTTAAATAAGATTTGCGATCCTTTTCATTTACAAAAAGCAAGAATACATAAAAGATACGATTTTAATGTAAGAGACAATAAGATTGAACTTTTAAAGCAATTAAAATTATGATAAATGGGAGAAAATCTATCAATATAGATTGTTCATCAATAAATTTAATTAAAATTAAATGCTAAAAATATGAAATGTTGTATTACAAAATTAGCTAATTTGAAATGTATTATCATACGGCAACCATTTTTACGTACGTATACTGAATGTTGAAAAATAAGTAACAAGTTCAGGAAATTTAAATATATTAATAACTGTGTTAGGAAACAATTAATACTATGTACACAATTTATAGAACAAATTCAATGCTATGTACAGAATCTTATGTACAATTTAAATTTTATTTCAGTTTCGCATAATAATTTAACTATTTTCTGGAACACCTTTATAAATAATCTTTTTTTTTTTCTTTAAGAATAAAATTACAGTGATGGAAATTTAAATTAAAGTTTAATAAATTTACTTTCAGTTATGGCAATTTTTTTTTTTTTTTAAATAATGTGATATTTATTTACGATAAAAAACACACTAGAGCACAATTTAAAAATACTTAAAATAAGACAGTAATATTGGTTGTAAAACGTCCCTTATCAGTGTAAACACGTCTCATGCACAACATTTACAATATAGTAATAAAAACATAAACTGGGAATTAAATATCCTGAAAGTACGATTTTAGATTTGTTCAAGGGAGGGTCACGAAGCTTTGTAAAAACTGTAGCTGATTTATAAAACTACATATTTCTCACATGAGTTTATCTAAAATAGTACTTTCGGAATATCTTATTATATTTTCATGATTTTATAATCATATTGTAAATGATGTTATTATTTTATTTTTAATAAAGCAAGTAAAGTCTTGTTAAAAATAATTACTATCATATCTAAATTGAAAAGGAAGGTCTGTGGGTTAAAAATTCGAGGGGAATACTAATTTATTCATAGTAGGCAGATTATATATATATATATATATATATATATATACTCCATGATTCCTTGCCATTACTGTCTAACATTAACTGTACTTTTAACAGTTATCTGGTTCTTAAATCTTACATGTGACACACCCATTTCTTACATAATTCCGTTGCTTATTTCTTGATTATATCATAGGCGATAACTGATGCATAGTTACAAAATTTAATTGGCGGATTTTCATTCATAAATTTTAATTTAATTTATAGGTCTCTCACATGTAGCAGGGAGTTTGTTTTGACATACTTTTTTTTTTTTTCTCCAACGAATGCTTTGGGCCTTGGCACAAAGAAAATACTTAACTTTTGTTAACTTTGTGACAGAAAAAAATTATTATGCATGTTTGTATTCTAACAGGCCCTTGATAAAATTATTATGCAAATATGCTCTTATCTTATTGCGATTTGTTTTAATTCATTTTGCTTGACTTCATGACATGTTTAGTTTGATTTGGATGGTCATTGTTTTTTATCATGTTAGTTGTTTGAATACTGATACTCACTTAATCATCTTTAAATTTAAACTGTACATACTGATAATATTTAGTAACCTTTACATTTCTACTGTACGTTCTGATTACACTGCTCGGTATGAAGATAGCCTCTGGCACTCTTTCAGCATATTCTTGTGTAAAATGACCTCCTGAATCCGAACATGACGCTAAATTTGACCAATCAACCACATTTGTTTTAGAAATGGACCCCTATTTTTATCATCTTTCGGTGATTTTATGTTTATAAATTTGTTTTTTAGGAGGGGAGGATTATTTTAACCGTTAAATAGCTTATGAGGGGCTACCGATTTGGAATACTTTAAAACATAAACATTTGCTACATAATTTTTTATTTTTATTTTTAATTTTAATTTTTTTTCCGAGTATGGGGGTAGGAGGGGGGGGGGGTTGCCACTAAAATTATGCATTCCATATCTTATAATTTTTTAATCTGCTATTAATATTATTTTTTAAAATTATACTTTTTTAATTCTTAGGTTTAAAATTAATCGTTCTTATTTATTTAAATCAAATTCATGGTCATAAAATTATCGAACAGGGAAATAAACTGAGGAAGGGGTTGGTGTATCTAGAAAACGGTGGGTGACTGGGCAAAATGAGAGTCATATTCGGACTCAGGAGGTTACTTTATTTATTTTTTTCTTGCAGAGCAGTGTTATCTCTCTCTCTCTCTCTACATATAATTTGAGTATTTTAATACCTTTGTAACACACAGCAAACAAAAGATAGATGATAATACGAACATATAATTAAGATTTAAATGAGATTTATTTCGAATAAATTATTGTCACGGTGATAATTTAATTTGGGTACCAATGATTAGCAAAAACAAGTTACAGTACTTACGCAGATAAATTATATATATATATATATATATATATATATATATATAAATATATATATATATACATATTCATTTAGGATATGCTACACAGTGTCGTTCTCTCCAGTTTCATTGAATTGGGTTAATTTTATATATATATGAATATATATATATATATATAGAATACATGTATATATGCATATTATACATTTATTATATTATATTATACATATTATTATATTATACATTTTTCTGTTTAATGTTTCTAAATCTTATATTTTAATTTCAATCATCTGCGTATTTTAGCAAAAGCTATTATACTATTTATTGTTTATTTATTTAATATACTCATTTAATTGCGAAACCTTGCTTTCTTTTTTAATTATTTCATTTATTATATATACTGAAATTAAGTGGTATTACAGTAGTAAAAATTAAATATATTTAATTTTCAATAACAATAAGTATAATAACAGTAAAATTATATCAGTTATGTTTATGGATAATTTTTATGATGCAAGAACTTTTTATTTATTATTTATTTAGTCAATTATTTTACAGTAATTTATTTATTTATTTATTAAATGTTTCGTAAATAAACTGTAATATTGTGCAAAAAATTAAAATTATTATCATTTAAGTGCAATTAAAAAATAATTATTATTTATTTAATTCCCTTTAAAGGAAAGTCTATTCTTTCTTATATATATATAATTCTGGTTGGAATCAAATAAGAATTTAGTTTATAAGAATATAGTTTACAGAGCAAGGACTATAAAATGTATAATGTAGAAACTGAAATATTTAACAGAGGCTGTAATACAGACATTATTAAAATTGTACTTCTTCATTAATAACAGCTTCAACTCAAGTCGATAAATGTCCAAATACTCCAAAATCCAAATGCCCGAAAGAACATTAGATTAATAAAGTGGAAAAAATAATTAAATATTAATCAGCTTTCACATAAAGAAAAATAAAATAAAAATAGACCTTTAAATAAGTTCCTAATTTTACAAATATCTTGCATTTATATGTATATATATATATGCAAAATTCAGATTTAAAAAAAAAAAAAAAAAAAAAAAAACTTTTGTAAAAGAAGAACATTTTCAACTATCATAAAATTATTCAGTGTTAATACAGCATTTAAAAATTTGTATTTTGTAATAAGTAGCAATGAGAAGTATTTAGGATCAGTTTACATACGCTACCAACATTTGGTAGATATTATCATAATTAAATGCATGCACTTACCAAGGAATGACTTCTTATCGCACTTTCATCAAATATACCTTATAGAAAATTGTTTATTTAAGTAATTTTGTATATACATGCATATAGTTTGTAAATGATATAGGCAACACTTATAGGCTGTCACTGGTAACAATTCCTTTATTTTTTTCGTTCCCTCTTTTTCCAAACAGTAATTTCTATTATATATTAATGCAGTAAAATTATATTTTACCTGTATATTATATATTATAAATTTTATTTTATGGAATTAGTAGTACGAAAAAAAAAAAAAAAAAAAAAAAAATCTGAAATTATTTCCCACTGACAGTCTTGTGTAATATACACTTGAATTTATTATGATATTTTGGTAAAAACGAATGAAAGATACCTTATAATTTAGTTCCCAGGATAACAATATCACTGCAATATTGTAAATAAAAAATAAAAGTTTCAACATGAAGCCTTTTAATATAAATATAACTAGTATGTTGTGGCCACCACAAAACTTTCTTCTATATTTTCCTATACATATTCAATCAGTAACAATATTTCAAAAAAAAAAAAAAAAAAAAAAAAAAAACGATTTTTTTTTTCTAAGTTTTTTTTTTTTTTTTTTTTTTTTTTTTTTTTGTAAAAATTAATACATATTCAATCACTAACAATATTTAAAAAAAAAAAAAAAAAAAAAAAAAGCGAATTTTTTTCAAAGTTTTTTTTTTTTTTTTTTTTTTTGGTTAAAAGTAAAAAAAAATCGATAACTTTGTTTTAAATTATCACAGATTTATAGTTTAACCATTCGTTTTAAAGGTATTGACGAGATCTTTCGAATGATACCCATCTTCAAAATTTACGGAAGCGATGCCCCCCCCCATGCACAAAATTTTTTCCCTAGTTAACTACTACTATTCTCAATAATTCATATTAATTTTACAATCACAAGTTTAAAATAACGCTCATTATGTACATTTATACGAAATTTTGTCCTATGCTGCCATGTTAAAAATTTAGAAAAATGCGATCACAGCGCCACCTGTTGAGCAATTGATCCCTAAATGTAATCAGCACCAAATTATGTCGGGGACCAACTAAATACTAGGTTTGGTTAAGTTTCGATTAAAAAAAAAAAAAAAAAAAAAAAAAAAAAAAATACGATTTTTTTTTGTTAAAAGTAAAAAAATCGATAACTTTGTTTCAAATTGTCACAGATTTATAGTTCAACCATTCGTTTTAAAGGTATTGACGAGACCTTTCGAAAGATACCCATCTTGAAAATTTACCCCTCCCGGGAGGTACTTCCCCCCCAGGGGGGTAACCGGTGCCCCCACATGCACAATTTTTTTTTCGTAGTTAACTACTACTATTATCAATAATTCACATTAATTTTACAATCACAAGTTTAAAATAACGCTCATTATGTACATTTATACGAAATTTTGTCCTATGTTGCCATGTTAAAAGTTTACATAAACTGCGATCACAGCGCCATCTGCTGGGCGATTGATCCCAAAATCTAATCAGACCCTTTCCATGTCAGGGTCCAACTATACACCAAGTTTGATTCAATTTCATTCATCGATTCGTGAGATACGGTCCAACATACGAAATTTTGCGATCACAGCGCCACCTGCTGGACGATTGATCCCCAAATCTAATCAGCACCATGCCCCGTCAGGTTCCAACTATATACCAAGTTTGGTTGAATTTCATTAATTGGTTCGTGAGATACGGTGAAAAATACGAAAATTTGTCCTATACTGCCATGTTAAAAATTTACATAATATGCGATCACAGCGCAACCTGAAGGTCTATTGATCCCCAAATCTAATCAGCACAATGCTCCGCCAGGGTCCAACTATATACCTAGTTTGGTTGAATTTCATTCAATGGTTCGTGAGATACGGTGAAAACACTAAACCACAGACAGACAGACAGACACACAGACAGACATTTTTTAAAAACTATCAATTCGTGTTCAGGACATCCCAAAACGTGTAGATCCGTCAAAAAACGGAGGTCGAAAATTTTCGCGAATCCAGTACTTTCTCTATATTACATATAGAAGAAAGTAAAAAAGTAATACTAATTGCCTTAATAACTTGCTATTAAAAATTAGACACATAATCATTAGACACATAAACATAATTTTATTTGATACATTTTTAATTATTTTATTTTTAAAAAATTAAACTAAAATTCAAATTTTGAAGTATACAAGTGAATGTATCTTAGCTTCCAGCATTTATCAAGCTTTATATATCTATATCTATATCTATATCTATCTATCTATCTATATATATATATATATATATATATATATTAATTTAAAAAAAAAAAGAAAAAAAAGTAATATATTTGACACATATGATTTTAAATGATAATATTTATTTTTTAAATAAACTCTGAAAAGGAAATATATATATTTAAAAAGAATAAATCCCGCTTTTCTTTCATTAAAACTTATATAGGAATAATATGATGTGAGACAAAATCTCTGAAATATTTTTCTTATCAAAAACAAGAATTAATTCATTTTATTAAATTTTCAAGATTATTATTATTATTATTATTATTATTATTATTTTTTGCACCGTAACTCATTTAATAATAAAAATACTTATTTTTTGAGCGTCTGATGCTATAGTCCGATAAAGAAGCTTTAAATATTTTATATTTACCGATGTATTTAATTTTTCACCTGACATTAAAATTTCTAAATATTTACATTTTTATAAATAATGGAACTTAAAATGGAGACAGAGGAGAAAAAAAAAAAGAAGCTATATTTATATAATTATACTTGCAGAAATTATGAAATGGAAACAATGAAAATCTTTCATTTAACTTATTTCTCTGTGAATTATTAAATTATTCTTTAATATATAGAATTAGTTTTATGGATCAATATTTTTTTTCACAAAATTTTATGTCATAGAAATTTAAATTTCATTTAAATTTCATGTCACACACACATATATATATATATTCAAATTAAAAGGAAATATATAAACGATAAATTAATGAAGATAGATGTAATACAAATTATCCACATATAAAAATACGAAAATAGTAATAATTTATTTCTGAAAAAAAAAAAAAAAAAACTTTTGAAATAATATTTATAGAAAGTATCACAAACGATTTTTTTTTTTTTTTTTTTTTTTTTTTTTAATTATTATTTAAAGTGAATTAAATAAATAATAGCATTTTAATTTATATTGTATATATAAATAAAGTATGTTTTTAATTCAAATATTTCCCTTTACTGCTTACTTTATTTTTATAATAATTTTATAATAACTAATTTACATAATAAAAATCATTATTTTTTGTGAGGTTTGTTGCTAGACTCTGAAAATGAATATTTATATATTTTACATTTGATGACGTATTTAAATTCCCACATAGTATTAAAAATTTATCATATTTATATTTTTACAAGTAATGAAACTAAAAATGGGGGCAGAAGAGAAAAAAAAAAAATCTGGAGTGACTCCACTCGACTTTCCGAACATTGAGTAACTAACAGTTTTGTAGATAAAATAAAGAAAGAGGAATTGCTAAACAAACAAAAGAGAGAAAACCATAATAGAGTGTTTTTTTCTCCATATATCACACGAGGTTTTATTTAACGCTACTGAACTTTGAGCCCTTAGATCATAATGATAAAGAATTTTTCGTTTTGTCCCTGTAAAAATCTATAGATGCTAGATTCACCAAAATGCTTATAGTTAGTGCAACAGTGATTTATAATATTCATACAAATTTTCAGCTCAATTGAATAAGGCGTTTAGATGCTATCGCACTTTTAAAAATTTGGTCTCATAGGCCATAATGATAAAGAATTTTTCTTTGTGTCCCTGTAAAAAAACTGTAGTGCTAGATTCACCAAAATCTATACAGTTGGTGCAAATGCGACCTATAACATGTGTACAATTTTTTTGCTCAGATTAATAAGGCGTTTAGACGCTATCACACTTTTAAAAATTTGGCCCCATTGGCCTTAATGATAAAGAATTTTTCTTTGTGTCCCTGTAAAAAAACTATAAGTGCTAGATTCTCCAAAATCTATACAGATTGATTATCTGTGACCTATAATATGGGTATAAAATTTTTGCTCAATTGAATAAGGTGTTTAGATGCTATCGCACTTTTAAGATTTTGGTCCCATAGGCCATAATGATAAAGAATTTTTCTTTGTGTCCCTGTAAAAAAACTATAAGTGCTAGATTCACCAAAATCTATAGGGTTCGTACTATGGTGACTTACAATATACGTACCAACTTTCAGGTTACTCGAACAAAGCCTTTAGACGCTAGCGTGTTCACAAACATACACACATACACACATACACACATACACACACACATACATACATCATCGTAAAAATAGTGAAAACGGACTCAGGGGACCTCAAAACGTATAGAAACATCAAAATCTCGAATTCGGATTTTTGACATGATTACAATACTTTCCTCACTATAGTGTTCGGAAAGTAAAAAGATTTATATAACTATATTCGCAGAAATCATAAAATGGAAACAAAGAAAATATTTAGTTTTTCCTGAATGCAATATTATATTCCACTAAAAACACATTGAAATATTTTTATGGCTCAAGATTTTATATGATTAAATTCATATCATATTAAACCAATAAAAATTAATATTATACTTACATATATATATATATATATATATAAGATAAATTAATGCAGATTAATGCAGATTTAATACATGCAATTTTTTTATTTTTGACAGAAAAAACAACTTTTTCACGGTAAACTTAAATTATTATTTAAATTTAAAGTTATAATATTTTTTACTTTTAGGAAACACAGGAAATATAAATTTAGAAAATTTAGAATTTATAAGTTTGGAATAATGTTTATATAAACAATCCCAGAAGTTGAATTATTGTAATTTAAACATAATTAAATTCTTGCAATGTGATTATATATATAAGTACGTTTTTTAAATGAAATATTTCGAAATTTTGTAAGGAATCTTCTTTTAATGTTTTATTATTATTATTATTATTATCCTTTCCTTTTTTATTTGTATTTTTCACAACCTAACCTGTTAGGATGAAGATTTTGGTAGTTTGAAATTTATCCGATTGACTGCACTAGGATCCTAGGCCTGTGGGAGAGTGCCCTCCTCTTTCTAGGGTTTACGCAATTTTTAGAGGAACCCCCCAAAACTCCGAACAGCTATGCCGACGAGCGTAATCTGAGACCAAATCCGGCACCTCACGTCTACCAACTTTAAGCGCTGAACCTCTCGGCCGCTGATGGGCCCTGTTAGAATGAAAAAAATAACAAAATGCATAATGTAATATGTATATATATATATATATATATATATATATATATACATATACATATATATATATATATTATAATTAGCAGTA